>CAWUFW010020351.1:0-154383 GCA_963921515.1 Calotriton arnoldi
TTTTCATTCACTTTTACCCATTCCACAAATGTTACGTTTTGGGAACTTGGAATCATGAAAATCACTTTAAACATGCTCATTTTATCTCTAAAAGTGATGATTCTCATACAAATGTGAGATTTAGTTGCAAGATGCAACATTTGAAAACGGACCATTTTTACCTTTCTGAAGCATATTGTAAGTGGGGGTGTTATCTCTATGATCAGAAATCGGGCGATTTTGCTTGAACATTAAAGGCCGACAAATGTTATTTAATTCATTTCCCGGGGTGAAGAAACACTTTATAATGCCTCAGAGTGAGTAAATTGGCTATTTTCATTCACTTTTACCCGTTCCACAAATCTTGCGTTTACGCCTCCTGGAAGCATGAAAATCACTTTAAACATGCTCATTTTGTCTCTAAAAGTGATGATCCACATACAAATGTGAGATTTAGTTGAAAGATGCAACATTTGAAAACGATCCATTTTTACCTTTCGAAGCATGTCGTAAGGGGGTGTTATCTCTTTCATCAAAAATCGCGTGTTTTCGCTTGAACATTAAAGGCCTCCAAATGTATTTGATCACTTCCCGGGGTGAAGAAACACTTTATAAGGCCTCAGAGTGAGTAAATTGTCCATTTTCATTCACTTTTACCCATTCCATAAATCTTGCATTTAGGCCTCCTGAAGCATGAAAATCACTTTAAACATGCTCATTGTATCTCGAAAAGTGATGATACACATACAAATGTGAGATTTACTTGAAAGATGCAACATTTGAAAATGGACCATTTTTACCTTTCTGAAGCATGTCGTAAGGGGGTGTTATCTCTTTCATCAAAAATCGGGCGTGTTCGCTTGAACATTAAAGGGACCAAATGTATTTAATTCACTTCCCGGGTGAAGAAACACTTTATAAGGCCTTAGAGTGAGTAAAATGGCCATTTTCATTCACTTTTATCCATTCCACGAATCTTGCGTTTAGGGCCCCTGGAAGCATGAAAATCACTTTAAACATGCTCATTGTATCTCTAAAAGTGATGATTCTCATACAAATGTGAGATTTAGTTGAAAGATGCAACATTTGAAAACGATCCATTTTTACCTTTCTGAAGCATGTCGTAAGGGGGGTGTTATCTCTTTCATCAAAAATCGGGCGTCTTCGCTTGAACATTAAAGGGACCAAATGTATTTAATTCACTTCCCGGGTGAAGAAACACTTTATAAGGCCTTAGAGTGAGTAAAATGGCCATTTTCATTCACTTTTATCCATTCCACGAATCTTGCGTTTAGGGCCCCTGGAAGCATGAAAATCACTTTAAACATGCTCATTGTATCTCTAAAAGTGATGATTCTCATACAAATGTGAGATTTAGTTGCAAGATGCAACATTTGAAAACAAACCATTTTTACCTTTCGAAGCATGTCGTAAGGTGGGGTGTTATCTCTTTCATCAAAACGCGGGCTTTTTGCTTGAACATTAAAGACCTCCAAATGTTATTTAATTCACTTCCCGGTGTGAACAAACACTTTATAAGGCCTCAGAGTGAGTAAATTGTCAATTTTCATTCACTTTTACCCATTCCACAAATGTTACGTTTGGGAACTTGGAATCATGAAAATCACTTTAAACATGCTCACTTTATCTCTAAAAGTGATGATCCACATACAAATGTGAGATTTAGTTGAAAGATGCAACATTTGAAAACGAACCATTTTTACCTTTTGAAGCATGTCGTAAGGGGGGTGTTATCTCTTTCATCAAAACGCGGGCTTTTTCGCATGCACATTAAAGACCTCCAAATGTTATTTAATTCATTTCCCGGGTGAAGAAACACTTTATAAGGCCTCAGAGTTAGTAAATTGCCCATTTTCATTCACTTTTACCCATTCCATAAATCTTGCGTTCATGAAAATCACTTTAAACATGCTCATTTTATCTCTAAAAGTAATGATCCACATACAAATGTGAGATTTAGTTGCAAGATGCAACATTTGAAAATGAACCATTTTTACCTTTCTGGAGCATGTCGTAAGTGGGGGTGTTATCTTTTCAACAAAATTCTGGCGTTTTCGCTTGAACATTAAAGTTCTCCAAATGTTATTTAATTCACTTCCCGGGTGAAGAAACACTTTATAAGGACTCAGAGTGAGTAAATTGGCCATTTTAATTCACTTTTACCCATTCCACAAATCTTGCATTTAGGGCCCCTGGAATCATGAAAATCACTTTAAACATGCTCATTTTATCTCTAAAAGTGATGATCCACATACAAATGTGATATTTAGTTGAAAGATGCAACATTTGAAAACGAACCATTTTTACCTTTCGAAGCATGTTGTAAGGGGGTGTTATCTCTTTCATCAAAACGCGGGCTTTTTCGCATGCACATTAAAGACCTCCAAATGTTATTTAATTCATTTCCCGGGGTGAAGAAACACTTTATAAGGCCTCAGAGTGAGTAAATTGCCCATTTTCATTCACTTTTACCCATTCCATAAATCTTGCGTTTAGGCCTCCTGGAAGCATGAAAATCACTTTAAACATGCTCATTTTATCTCTAAAAGTAATGATCCACATACAAATGTGAGATTTAGTTGCAAGATGCAACATTTGAAAATGAACCATTTTTACCTTTCTGGAGCATGTCGTAAGGGGGGGTGTTATCTTTTTCAACAAAATTCTGGCGTTTTCGCTTGAACATTAAAGTTCTCCAAATGTTATTTAATTCACTTCCCGGGGTGAAGAAACACTTTATAAGGACTCAGAGTGAGTAAATTGGCCATTTTAATTCACTTTTACCCATTCCATAAATCTTGCGTTTAGGACTCCTGGAAGCATGAAAATCACTTTAAACATGCTCATTTTGTCTCTAAAAGTGATGATCCACATACAAATGTGAGATTTAGTTGCAAGATGCAACATTTGAAAACGGACCATTTTTTACCTTTCTGAAGCATGTCGTAAGTGGGGGTGTTATCTCTATGATCAGAAATCGGGCGTTTTTGCTTGAACATTAAAGGCCGACAAATGTTATTTAATTCATTTCCCGGGGTGAAGAAACACTTTATAATGCCTCAGAGTGAGTAAATTGGCTATTTTCATTCACTTTTACCCGTTCCACAAATCTTGCGTTTTGGGCTCCTGGGGTCATGAAAATCACTTTAAACATGCTCATTTTAATCTCTAAAAGTGATGATCCACATACAAATGTGAGATTTAGTTGAAAGATGCAACATTTAAAAATGATCTATTTTTACCTTTCGAAGCATGTCGTAAGGGGGGGTGTTATCTCTTTCATCAAAAGTCGCGCGTTTTTGCTTGAACATTAAAGGCCTCCAAATGTATTTAATTCACTTCCCGGGTGAAGAAACACTTTATAAGGCCTCAGAGTGAGTAAAATGGCCATTTTCATTCACTTTTACCCATTCCACGAATCTTGCGTTTAGGGCCCCTGGAAGCATGAAAATCACTTTAAACATGCTCATTTTATCTCTAAAAGTGATGATTCTCATACAAATGTGAGATTTAGTTGCAATATGCAACATTTGAAAACGGACCATTTTTTACCTTTCTGAAGCATATCGTAAGTGGGGGTGTTATCTCTATGATCAGAAATCGGGCGATTTTGCTTGAACATTAAAGGCCGACAAATGTTATTTAATTCATTTCCCGGGTGAAGAAACACTTTATAATGCCTCAGAGTGAGTAAATTGGCTATTTTCATTCACTTTTACCCGTTCCACAAATCTTGCGTTTACGCCCTCCTGGAAGCATGAAAATCACTTTAAACATGCTCATTTTGTCTCTAAAAGTGATGATCCACATACAAATGTGAGATTTAGTTGAAAGATGCAACATTTGAAAACGATCCATTTTTACCTTTCGAAGCATGTCGTAAGGGGGTGTTATCTCTTTCATCAAAAATCACGTGTTTTCGCTTGAACATTAAAGGCCTCCAAATGTATTTGATCACTTCCCGGGTGAAGAAACACTTTATAAGGCCTCAGAGTGAGTAAATTGTCCATTTTCATTCACTTTTACCCATTCCATAAATCTTGCATTTAGGCCTCCTGGAAGCATGAAAATCACTTTAAACATGCTCATTGTATCTCGAAAAGTGATGATACACATACAAATGTGAGATTTACTTGAAAGATGCAACATTTGAAAATGGACCATTTTTACCTTTCTGAAGCATGTCGTAAGGGGGTGTTATCTCTTTCATCAAAAATCGGGCGTGTTCGCTTGAACATTAAAGGGACCAAATGTATTTAATTCACTTCCCGGGTGAAGAAACACTTTATAAGGCCTTAGAGTGAGTAAAATGGCCATTTTCATTCACTTTTATCCATTCCATGAATCTTGCGTTTAGGGCCCCTGGAAGCATGAAAATCACTTTAAACATGCTCATTGTATCTCTAAAAGTGATGATTCTCATACAAATGTGAGATTTAGTTGCAAGATGCAACATTTGAAAACAAACCATTTTTACCTTTCGAAGCATGTCGTAAGGTGGGGTGTTATCTCTTTCATCAAAACGCGGGCTTTTTGCTTGAACATTAAAGACCTCCAAATGTTATTTAATTCACTTCCCGGTGTGAACAAACACTTTATAAGGCCTCAGAGTGAGTAAATTGTCAATTTTCATTCACTTTTACCCATTCCACAAATGTTACGTTTTGGGAACTTGGAATCATGAAAATCACTTTAAACATGCTCATTTTATCTCTAAAAGTGATGATTCTCATACAAATGTGAGATTTAGTTGCAAGATGCAACATTTGAAAACGGACCATTTTTACCTTTCTGAAGCATATCGTAAGTGGGGTGTTATCTCTATGATCAGAAATCGGGCGATTTTGCTTGAACATTAAAGGCCGACAAATGTTATTTAATTCATTTCCCGGGTGAAGAAACACTTTATAATGCCTCAGAGTGAGTAAATTGGCTATTTTCATTCACTTTTACCCGTTCCACAAATCTTGCGTTTACGACCTCCTGGAAGCATGAAAATCACTTTAAACATGCTCATTTTGTCTCTAAAAGTGATGATCCACATACAAATGTGAGATTTAGTTGAAAGATGCAACATTTGAAAACGATCCATTTTTACCTTTCGAAGCATGTCGTAAGGGGGTGTTATCTCTTTCATCAAAAATCGCGTGTTTTCGCTTGAACATTAAAGGCCTCCAAATGTATTTGATCACTTCCCGGGTGAAGAAACACTTTATAAGGCCTCAGAGTGAGTAAATTGTCCATTTTCATTCACTTTTACCCATTCCATAAATCTTGCATTTAGGCCTCCTGGAAGCATGAAAATCACTTTAAACATGCTCATTGTATCTCGAAAAGTGATGATACACATACAAATGTGAGATTTACTTGAAAGATGCAACATTTGAAAATGGACCATTTTTACCTTTCTGAAGCATGTCGTAAGGGGGTGTTATCTCTTTCATCAAAAATCGGGCGTCTTCGCTTGAACATTAAAGGGACCAAATGTATTTAATTCACTTCCCGGGTGAAGAAACACTTTATAAGGCCTTAGAGTGAGTAAAATGGCCATTTTCATTCACTTTTATCCATTCCACGAATCTTGCGTTTAGGGCCCCTGGAAGCATGAAAATCACTTTAAACATGCTCATTGTATCTCTAAAAGTGATGATTCTCATACAAATGTGAGATTTAGTTGCAAGATGCAACATTTGAAAACAAACCATTTTTACCTTTCGAAGCATGTCGTAAGGTGGGGTGTTATCTCTTTCATCAAAACGCGGGCTTTTTTGCTTGAACATTAAAGACCTCCAAATGTTATTTAATTCACTTCCCGGTGTGAACAAACACTTTATAAGGCCTCATAGTGAGTAAATTGTCAATTTTCATTCACTTTTACCCATTCCACAAATGTTACGTTTTGGGAACTTGGAATCATGAAAATCACTTTAAACATGCTCACTTTATCTCTAAAAGTGATGATCCACATACAAATGTGAGATTTAGTTGAAAGATGCAACATTTGAAAACGAACCATTTTTACCTTTTGAAGCATGTCGTAAGGTGGGGTGTTATCTCTTTCATCAAAACGCGGGCTTTTTGCTTGAACATTAAAGACCTCCAAATGTTATTTAATTCACTTCCCGGTGTGAACAAACACTTTATAAGGCCTCAGAGTGAGTAAATTGTCAATTTTCATTCACTTTTACCCATTCCACAAATGTTACGTTTTGGGAACTTGGAATCATGAAAATCACTTTAAACATGCTCATTTTATCTCTAAAAGTGATGATTCTCATACAAATGTGAGATTTAGTTGCAAGATGCAACATTTGAAAACGGACCATTTTTTACCTTTCTGAAGCATATCGTAAGTGGGGGTGTTATCTCTATGATCAGAAATCGGGTGATTTTGCTTGAACATTAAAGGCCGACAAATGTTATTTAATTCATTTCCCGGGGTGAAGAAACACTTTATAATGCCTCAGAGTGAGTAAATTGGCTATTTTCATTCACTTTTACCCGTTCCACAAATCTTGCGTTTACGCCCTCCTGGAAGCATGAAAATCACTTTAAACATGCTCATTTTGTCTCTAAAAGTGATGATCCACATACAAATGTGAGATTTAGTTGAAAGATGCAACATTTGAAAACGATCCATTTTTACCTTTCGAAGCATGTCGTAAGGGGGTGTTATCTCTTTCATCAAAAATCGCGTGTTTTCGCTTGAACATTAAAGGCCTCCAAATGTATTTGATCACTTCCGGGTGAAGAAACACTTTATAAGGCCTCAGAGTGAGTAAATTGTCCATTTTCATTCACTTTTACCCATTCCATAAATCTTGCATTTAGGCCTCCTGGAAGCATGAAAATCACTTTAAACATGCTCATTGTATCTCGAAAAGTGATGATACACATACAAATGTGAGATTTACATGAAAGATGCAACATTTGAAAATGGACCATTTTTACCTTTCTGAAGCATGTCGTAAGGGGGTGTTATCTCTTTCATCAAAAATCGGGCATGTTCGCTTGAACATTAAAGGGACCAAATGTATTTAATTCACTTCCCGGGTGAAGAAACACTTTATAAGGCCTTAGAGTGAGTAAAATGGCCATTTTCATTCACTTTTATCCATTCCACGAATCTTGCGTTTAGGGCCCCTGGAAGCATGAAAATCACTTTAAACATGCTCATTGTATCTCTAAAAGTGATGATTCTCATACAAATGTGAGATTTAGTTGAAAGATGCAACATTTGAAAACGATCCATTTTTACCTTTCGAAGCATGTCGTAAGGGGGGGTGTTATCTCTTTCATCAAAAATCGCGTGTTTTCGCTTGAACATTAAAGGCCTCCAAATGTATTTGATCACTTCCCGGGTGAAGAAACACTTTATAAGGCCTCAGAGTGAGTAAATTGTCCATTTTCATTCACTTTTACCCATTCCATAAATCTTGCATTTAGGCCTCCTGGAAGCATGAAAATCACTTTAAACATGCTCATTGTATCTCGAAAAGTGATGATACACATACAAATGTGAGATTTACTTGAAAGATGCAACATTTGAAAATGGACCATTTTTACCTTTCTGAAGCATGTCGTAAGGGGGTGTTATCTCTTTCATCAAAAATCGGGCGTCTTCGCTTGAACATTAAAGGGACCAAATGTATTTAATTCACTTCCCGGGTGAAGAAATACTTTATAAGGCCTTAGAGTGAGTAAAATGGCCATTTTCATTCACTTTTATCCATTCCACGAATCTTGCGTTTAGGGCCCCTGGAAGCATGAAAATCACTTTAAACATGCTCATTGTATCTCTAAAAGTGATGATTCTCATACAAATGTGAGATTTAGTTGCAAGATGCAACATTTGAAAACAAACCATTTTTACCTTTCGAAGCATGTCGTAAGGTGGGTGTTATCTCTTTCATCAAAACGCGGGCTTTTTTGCTTGAACATTAAAGACCTCCAAATGTTATTTAATTCACTTCCCGGTGTGAACAAACACTTTATAAGGCCTCAGAGTGAGTAAATTGTCAATTTTCATTCACTTTTACCCATTCCACAAATGTTACGTTTTGGGAACTTGGAATCATGAAAATCACTTTAAACATGCTCACTTTATCTCTAAAAGTGATGATCCACATACAAATGTGAGATTTAGTTGAAAGATGCAACATTTGAAAACGAACCATTTTTACCTTTTGAAGCATGTCGTAAGGTGGGTGTTATCTCTTTCATCAAAACGCGAGCTTTTTCGCATGCACATTAAAGACCTCCAAATGTTATTTAATTCATTTCCCGGGGTGAAGAAACACTTTATAAGGCCTCAGAGTTAGTAAATTGCCCATTTTCATTCACTTTTACCCATTCCATAAATCTTGCGTTCATGAAAATCACTTTAAACATGCTCATTTTATCTCTAAAAGTAATGATCCACATACAAATGTGAGATTTAGTTGCAAGATGCAACATTTGAAAATGAACCATTTTTACCTTTCTGGAGCATGTCGTAAGTGGGGGTGTTATCTTTTTCAACAAAATTCTGGCGTTTTCGCTTGAACATTAAAGTTCTCCAAATGTTATTTAATTCACTTCCCGGGTGAAGAAACACTTTATAAGGACTCAGAGTGAGTAAATTGGCCATTTTAATTCACTTTTACCCATTCCACAAATCTTGCATTTAGGGCCCCTGGAATCATGAAAATCACTTTAAACATGCTCATTTTATCTCTAAAAGTGATGATCCACATACAAATGTGATATTTAGTTGAAAGATGCAACATTTGAAAACGAACCATTTTTACCTTTCGAAGCATGTTGTAAGGGGGTGTTATCTCTTTCATCAAAACGCGGGCTTTTTCGCATGCACATTAAAGACCTCCAAATGTTATTTAATTCATTTCCCGGGGTGAAGAAACACTTTATAAGGCCTCAGAGTGAGTAAATTGCCCATTTTCATTCACTTTTACCCATTCCATAAATCTTGCGTTTAGGCCTCCTGGAAGCATGAAAATCACTTTAAACATGCTCATTTTATCTCTAAAAGTAATGATCCACATACAAATGTGAGATTTAGTTGCAAGATGCAACATTTGAAAATGAACCATTTTTACCTTTCTGGAGCATGTCGTAAGGGGGTGTTATCTTTTTCAACAAAATTCTGGCGTTTTCGCTTGAACATTAAAGTTCTCCAAATGTTATTTAATTCACTTCCCGGGGTGAAGAAACACTTTATAAGGACTCAGAGTGAGTAAATTGGCCATTTTAATTCACTTTTACCCATTCCACAAATCTTGCATTTAGGGCCCCTGGAATCATGAAAATCACTTTAAACATGCTCATTTTATCTCTAAAAGTGATGATCCACATACAAATGTGATATTTAGTTGAAAGATGCAACATTTGAAAACGAACCATTTTTACCTTTCGAAGCATGTTGTAAGGGGGTGTTATCTCTTTCATCAAAACGCGGGCTTTTTCGCATGCACATTAAAGACCTCCAAATGTTATTTAATTCATTTCCCGGGTGAAGAAACACTTTATAAGGCCTCAGAGTGAGTAAATTGCCCATTTTCATTCACTTTTACCCATTCCATAAATCTTGCGTTTAGGCCTCCTGGAAGCATGAAAATCACTTTAAACATGCTCATTTTATCTCTAAAAGTAATGATCCACATACAAATGTGAGATTTAGTTGCAAGATGCAACATTTGAAAATGAACCATTTTTACCTTTCTGGAGCATGTCGTAAGGGGGTGTTATCTTTTCAACAAAATTCTGGCGTTTTCGCTTGAACATTAAAGTTCTCCAAATGTTATTTAATTCACTTCCCGGGTGAAGAAACACTTTATAAGGACTCAGAGTGAGTAAATTGGCCATTTTAATTCACTTTTACCCATTCCACAAATCTTGCGTTTAGGACTCCTGGAAGCATGAAAATCACTTTAAACATGCTCATTTTGTCTCTAAAAGTGATGATCCACATACAAATGTGAGATTTAGTTGCAAGATGCAACATTTGAAAACGGACCATTTTTTACCTTTCTGAAGCATGTCGTAAGTGGGGGTGTTATCTCTATGATCAGAAATCGGGCGTTTTTGCTTGAACATTAAAGGCCGACAAATGTTATTTAATTCATTTCCCGGGGTGAAGAAACACTTTATAATGCCTCAGAGTGAGTAAATTGGCTATTTTCATTCACTTTTACCCGTTCCACAAATCTTGCGTTTACGCCCTCCTGGAAGCATGAAAATCACTTTAAACATGCTCATTTTGTCTCTAAAAGTGATGATCCACATACAAATGTGAGATTTAGTTGAAAGATGCAACATTTGAAAACGATCCATTTTTACCTTTCGAAGCATGTCGTAAGGGGGTGTTATCTCTTTCATCAAAAATCACGTGTTTTCGCTTGAACATTAAAGGCCTCCAAATGTATTTGATCACTTCCCGGGTGAAGAAACACTTTATAAGGCCTCAGAGTGAGTAAATTGCCCATTTTCATTCACTTTTACCCATTCCATAAATCTTGCGTTTAGGCCTCCTGGAAGCATGAAAATCACTTTAAACATGCTCATTTTATCTCTAAAAGTAATGATCCACATACAAATGTGAGATTTAGTTGCAAGATGCAACATTTGAAAATGAACCATTTTTACCTTTCTGGAGCATGTCGTAAGGGGGTGTTATCTTTTTCAACAAAATTCTGGCGTTTTCGCTTGAACATTAAAGTTCTCCAAATGTTATTTAATTCACTTCCCGGGTGAAGAAACACTTTATAAGGACTCAGAGTGAGTAAATTGGCCATTTTAATTCACTTTTACCCATTCCACAAATCTTGCGTTTAGGACTCCTGGAAGCATGAAAATCACTTTAAACATGCTCATTTTGTCTCTAAAAGTGATGATCCACATACAAATGTGAGATTTAGTTGCAAGATGCAACATTTGAAAACGGACCATTTTTTACCTTTCTGAAGCATGTCGTAAGTGGGGGTGTTATCTCTATGATCAGAAATCGGGCGTTTTTGCTTGAACATTAAAGGCCGACAAATGTTATTTAATTCATTTCCCGGGGTGAAGAAACACTTTATAATGCCTCAGAGTGAGTAAATTGGCTATTTTCATTCACTTTTACCCGTTCCACAAATCTTGCGTTTTGGGCTCCTGGGGTCATGAAAATCACTTTAAACATGCTCATTTTGTCTCTAAAAGTGATGATCCACATACAAATGTGAGATTTAGTTGAAAGATGCAACATTTAAAAATGATCTATTTTTACCTTTCGAAGCATGTCGTAAGGGGGGGTGTTATCTCTTTCATCAAAAGTCGCGCGTTTTTGCTTGAACATTAAAGGCATCCAAATGTATTTAATTCACTTCCCGGGTGAAGAAACACTTTATAAGGCCTCAGAGTGAGTAAAATGGCCATTTTCATTAACTTTTACCCATTCCACGAATCTTGCGTTTAGGGCCCCTGGAAGCATGAAAATCACTTTAAACATGCTCATTTTATCTCTAAAAGTGATGATTCTCATACAAATGTGAGATTTAGTTGCAATATGCAACATTTGAAAACGGACCATTTTTTACCTTTCTGAAGCATATCGTAAGTGGGGGTGTTATCTCTATGATCAGAAATCGGGCGATTTTGCTTGAACATTAAAGGCCGACAAATGTTATTTAATTCATTTCCGGGGTGAAGAAACACTTTATAATGCCTCAGAGTGAGTAAATTGGCTATTTTCATTCACTTTTACCCGTTCCACAAATCTTGCGTTTACGCCCTCCTGGAAGCATGAAAATCACTTTAAACATGCTCATTTTGTCTCTAAAAGTGATGATCCACATACAAATGTGAGATTTAGTTGAAAGATGCAACATTTGAAAACGATCCATTTTTACCTTTCGAAGCATGTCGTAAGGGGGGGTGTTATCTCTTTCATCAAAAATCACGTGTTTTCGCTTGAACATTAAAGGCCTCCAAATGTATTTGATCACTTCCCGGGGTGAAGAAACACTTTATAAGGCCTCAGAGTGAGTAAATTGCCCATTTTCATTCACTTTTACCCATTCCATAAATCTTGCGTTTAGGCCTCCTGGAAGCATGAAAATCACTTTAAACATGCTCATTTTATCTCTAAAAGTAATGATCCACATACAAATGTGAGATTTAGTTGCAAGATGCAACATTTGAAAATGAACCATTTTTACCTTTCTGGAGCATGTCGTAAGGGGGGTGTTATCTTTTTCAACAAAATTCTGGCGTTTTCGCTTGAACATTAAAGTTCTCCAAATGTTATTTAATTCACTTCCCGGGTGAAGAAACACTTTATAAGGACTCAGAGTGAGTAAATTGGCCATTTTAATTCACTTTTACCCATTCCACAAATCTTGCGTTTAGGACTCCTGGAAGCATGAAAATCACTTTAAACATGCTCATTTTGTCTCTAAAAGTGATGATCCACATACAAATGTGAGATATAGTTGCAAGATGCAACATTTGAAAACGGACCATTTTTTACCTTTCTGAAGCATGTCGTAAGTGGGGGTGTTATCTCTATGATCAGAAATCGGGCGTTTTTGCTTGAACATTAAAGGCCGACAAATGTTATTTAATTCATTTCCCGGGGTGAAGAAACACTTTATAATGCCTCAGAGTGAGTAAATTGGCTATTTTCATTCACTTTTACCCGTTCCACAAATCTTGCGTTTTGGGCTCCTGGGGTCATGAAAATCACTTTAAACATGCTCATTTTGTCTCTAAAAGTGATGATCCACATACAAATGTGAGATTTAGTTGAAAGATGCAACATTTAAAAATGATCTATTTTTACCTTTCGAAGCATGTCGTAAGGGGGGGTGTTATCTCTTTCATCAAAAGTCGCGCGTTTTTGCTTGAACATTAAAGGCCTCCAAATGTATTTAATTCACTTCCCGGGTGAAGAAACACTTTATAAGGCCTCAGAGTGAGTAAAATGGCCATTTTCATTAACTTTTACCCATTCCACGAATCTTGCGTTTAGGGCCCCTGGAAGCATGAAAATCACTTTAAACATGCTCATTTTATCTCTAAAAGTGATGATTCTCATACAAATGTGAGATTTAGTTGCAATATGCAACATTTGAAAACGGACCATTTTTTACCTTTCTGAAGCATATCGTAAGTGGGGGTGTTATCTCTATGATCAGAAATCGGGCGATTTTGCTTGAACATTAAAGGCCGACAAATGTTATTTAATTCATTTCCCGGGGTGAAGAAACACTTTATAATGCCTCAGAGTGAGTAAATTGGCTATTTTCATTCACTTTTACCCGTTCCACAAATCTTGCGTTTACGCCCTCCTGGAAGCATGAAAATCACTTTAAACATGCTCATTTTGTCTCTAAAAGTGATGATCCACATACAAATGTGAGATTTAGTTGAAAGATGCAACATTTGAAAACGATCCATTTTTACCTTTTGAAGCATGTCGTAAGGGGGGGTGTTATCTCTTTCATCAAAAATCACGTGTTTTCGCTTGAACATTAAAGGCCTCCAAATGTATTTGATCACTTCCCGGGGTGAAGAAACACTTTATAAGGCCTCAGAGTGAGTAAATTGTCCATTTTCATTCACTTTTACCCATTCCATAAATCTTGCATTTAGGCCTCCTGGAAGCATGAAAATCACTTTAAACATGCTCATTGTATCTCGAAAAGTGATGATACACATACAAATGTGAGATTTACTTGAAAGATGCAACATTTGAAAATGGACCATTTTTACCTTTCTGAAGCATGTCGTAAGAGGGGGTGTTATCTCTTTCATCAAAAATCGGGCGTGTTCGCTTGAACATTAAAGGGACCAAATGTATTTAATTCACTTCCCGGGTGAAGAAACACTTTATAAGGCCTTAGAGTGAGTAAAATGGCCATTTTCATTCACTTTTATCCATTCCACGAATCTTGCGTTTAGGGCCCCTGGAAGCATGAAAATCACTTTAAACATGCTCATTGTATCTCTAAAAGTGATGATTCTCATACAAATGTGAGATTTAGTTGCAAGATGCAACATTTGAAAACAAACCATTTTTACCTTTCGAAGCATGTCGTAAGGTGGGGTGTTATCTCTTTCATCAAAACGCGGGCTTTTTTGCTTGAACATTAAAGACCTCCAAATGTTATTTAATTCACTTCCCGGTGTGAACTAACACTTTATAAGGCCTCAGAGTGAGTAAATTGTCATTTTTCATTCACTTTTACCCATTCCACAAATGTTACGTTTTGGGAACTTGGAATCATGAAAATCACTTTAAACATGCTCATTTTATCTCTAAAAGTGATGATTCTCATACAAATGTGAGATTTAGTTGCAAGATGCAACATTTGAAAACGGACCATTTTTTACCTTTCTGAAGCATATCGTAAGTGGGGGTGTTATCTCTATGATCAGAAATCGGGCGATTTTGCTTGAACATTAAAGGCCGACAAATGTTATTTAATTCATTTCCCGGGGTGAAGAAACACTTTATAATGCCTCAGAGTGAGTAAATTGGCTATTTTCATTCACTTTTACCCGTTCCACAAATCTTGCGTTTACGCCCTCCTGGAAGCATGAAAATCACTTTAAACATGCTCATTTTGTCTCTAAAAGTGATGATCCACATACAAATGTGAGATTTAGTTGAAAGATGCAACATTTGAAAACGATCCATTTTTACCTTTCGAAGCATGTCGTAAGGGGGGGTGTTATCTCTTTCATCAAAAATCGCGTGTTTTCGCTTGAACATTAAAGGCCTCCAAATGTATTTGATCACTTCCCGGGGTGAAGAAACACTTTATAAGGCCTCAGAGTGAGTAAATTGTCCATTTTCATTCACTTTTACCCATTCCATAAATCTTGCATTTAGGCCTCCTGGAAGCATGAAAATCACTTTAAACATGCTCATTGTATCTCGAAAAGTGATGATACACATACAAATGTGAGATTTACTTGAAAGCTGCAACATTTGAAAATGGACCATTTTTACCTTTCTGAAGCATGTCGTAAGGGGGGGTGTTATCTCTTTCATCAAAAATCGGGCGTGTTCGCTTGAACATTAAAGGGACCAAATGTATTTAATTCACTTCCCGGGTGAAGAAACACTTTATAAGGCCTTAGAGTGAGTAAAATGGCCATTTTCATTCACTTTTATCCATTCCACGAATCTTGCGTTTAGGGCCCCTGGAAGCATGAAAATCACTTTAAACATGCTCATTGTATCTCTAAAAGTGATGATTCTCATACAAATGTGAGATTTAGTTGCAAGATGCAACATTTGAAAACAAACCATTTTTACCTTTCGAAGCATGTCGTAAGGTGGGGTGTTATCTCTTTCATCAAAACGCGGGCTTTTTTGCTTGAACATTAAAGACCTCCAAATGTTATTTAATTCACTTCCCGGTGTGAACAAACACTTTATAAGGCCTCAGAGTGAGTAAATTGTCATTTTTCATTCACTTTTACCCATTCCACAAATGTTACGTTTTGGGAACTTGGAATCATGAAAATCACTTTAAACATGCTCATTTTATCTCTAAAAGTGATGATTCTCATACAAATGTGAGATTTAGTTGCAAGATGCAACATTTGAAAACGGACCATTTTTTACCTTTCTGAAGCATATTGTAAGTGGGGGTGTTATCTCTATGATCAGAAATCGGGCGATTTTGCTTGAACATTAAAGGCCGACAAATGTTATTTAATTCATTTCCCGGGGTGAAGAAACACTTTATAATGCCTCAGAGTGAGTAAATTGGCTATTTTCATTCACTTTTACCCGTTCCACAAATCTTGCGTTTACGCCCTCCTGGAAGCATGAAAATCACTTTAAACATGCTCATTTTGTCTCTAAAAGTGATGATCCACATACAAATGTGAGATTTAGTTGAAAGATGCAACATTTGAAAACGATCCATTTTTACCTTTCGAAGCATGTCGTAAGGGGGGTGTTATCTCTTTCATCAAAAATCGCGTGTTTTCGCTTGAACATTAAAGGCCTCCAAATGTATTTGATCACTTCCCGGGTGAAGAAACACTTTATAAGGCCTCAGAGTGAGTAAATTGTCCATTTTCATTCACTTTTACCCATTCCATAAATCTTGCATTTAGGCCTCCTGGAAGCATGAAAATCACTTTAAACATGCTCATTGTATCTCGAAAAGTGATGATACACATACAAATGTGAGATTTACTTGAAAGATGCAACATTTGAAAATGGACCATTTTTACCTTTCTGAAGCATGTCGTAAGGGGGGTGTTATCTCTTTCATCAAAAATCGGGCGTGTTCGCTTGAACATTAAAGGGACCAAATGTATTTAATTCACTTCCCGGGTGAAGAAACACTTTATAAGGCCTTAGAGTGAGTAAAATGGCCATTTTCATTCACTTTTATCCATTCCACGAATCTTGCGTTTAGGGCCCCTGGAAGCATGAAAATCACTTTAAACATGCTCATTGTATCTCTAAAAGTGATGATTCTCATACAAATGTGAGATTTAGTTGAAAGATGCAACATTTGAAAACGATCCATTTTTACCTTTCTGAAGCATGTCGTAAGGGGGGTGTTATCTCTTTCATCAAAAATCGGGCGTCTTCGCTTGAACATTAAAGGGACCAAATGTATTTAATTCACTTCCCGGGTGAAGAAACACTTTATAAGGCCTTAGAGTGAGTAAAATGGCCATTTTCATTCACTTTTATCCATTCCACGAATCTTGCGTTTAGGGCCCCTGGAAGCATGAAAATCACTTTAAACATGCTCATTGTATCTCTAAAAGTGATGATTCTCATACAAATGTGAGATTTAGTTGCAAGATGCAACATTTGAAAACAAACCATTTTTACCTTTCGAAGCATGTCGTAAGGTGGGGTGTTATCTCTTTCATCAAAACGCGGGCTTTTTGCTTGAACATTAAAGACCTCCAAATGTTATTTAATTCACTTCCCGGTGTGAACAAACACTTTATAAGGCCTCAGAGTGAGTAAATTGTCAATTTTCATTCACTTTTACCCATTCCACAAATGTTACGTTTTGGGAACTTGGAATCATGAAAATCACTTTAAACATGCTCACTTTATCTCTAAAAGTGATGATCCACATACAAATGTGAGATTTAGTTGAAAGATGCAACATTTGAAAACGAACCATTTTTACCTTTTGAAGCATGTCGTAAGGGGGTGTTATCTCTTTCATCAAAACGCGGGCTTTTTCGCATGCACATTAAAGACCTCCAAATGTTATTTAATTCATTTCCCGGGGTGAAGAAACACTTTATAAGGCCTCAGAGTTAGTAAATTGCCCATTTTCATTCACTTTTACCCATTCCATAAATCTTGCGTTCATGAAAATCACTTTAAACATGCTCATTTTATCTCTAAAAGTAATGATCCACATACAAATGTGAGATTTAGTTGCAAGATGCAACATTTGAAAATGAACCATTTTTACCTTTCTGGAGCATGTCGTAAGTGGGGTGTTATCTTTTTCAACAAAATTCTGGCGTTTTCGCTTGAACATTAAAGTTCTCCAAATGTTATTTAATTCACTTCCCGGGGTGAAGAAACACTTTATAAGGACTCAGAGTGAGTAAATTGGCCATTTTAATTCACTTTTACCCATTCCACAAATCTTGCATTTAGGGCCCCTGGAATCATGAAAATCACTTTAAACATGCTCATTTTATCTCTAAAAGTGATGATCCACATACAAATGTGATATTTAGTTGAAAGATGCAACATTTGAAAACGAACCATTTTTACCTTTCGAAGCATGTTGTAAGGGGGTGTTATCTCTTTCATCAAAACGCGGGCTTTTTCGCATGCACATTAAAGACCTCCAAATGTTATTTAATTCATTTCCCGGGGTGAAGAAACACTTTATAAGGCCTCAGAGTGAGTAAATTGCCCATTTTCATTCACTTTTACCCATTCCATAAATCTTGCGTTTAGGCCTCCTGGAAGCATGAAAATCACTTTAAACATGCTCATTTTATCTCTAAAAGTAATGATCCACATACAAATGTGAGATTTAGTTGCAAGATGCAACATTTGAAAATGAACCATTTTTACCTTTCTGGAGCATGTCGTAAGGGGGTGTTATCTTTTTCAACAAAATTCTGGCGTTTTCGCTTGAACATTAAAGTTCTCCAAATGTTATTTAATTCACTTCCCGGGGTGAAGAAACACTTTATAAGGACTCAGAGTGAGTAAATTGGCCATTTTAATTCACTTTTACCCATTCCATAAATCTTGCGTTTAGGACTCCTGGAAGCATGAAAATCACTTTAAACATGCTCATTTTGTCTCTAAAAGTGATGATCCACATACAAATGTGAGATTTAGTTGCAAGATGCAACATTTGAAAACGGACCATTTTTTACCTTTCTGAAGCATGTCGTAAGTGGGGGTGTTATCTCTATGATCAGAAATCGGGCGTTTTTGCTTGAACATTAAAGGCCGACAAATGTTATTTAATTCATTTCCCGGGGTGAAGAAACACTTTATAATGCCTCAGAGTGAGTAAATTGGCTATTTTCATTCACTTTTACCCGTTCCACAAATCTTGCGTTTTGGGCTCCTGGGGTCATGAAAATCACTTTAAACATGCTCATTTTAATCTCTAAAAGTGATGATCCACATACAAATGTGAGATTTAGTTGAAAGATGCAACATTTAAAAATGATCTATTTTTACCTTTCGAAGCATGTCGTAAGGGGGTGTTATCTCTTTCATCAAAAGTCGCGCGTTTTTGCTTGAACATTAAAGGCCTCCAAATGTATTTAATTCACTTCCCGGGTGAAGAAACACTTTATAAGGCCTCAGAGTGAGTAAAATGGCCATTTTCATTCACTTTTACCCATTCCACGAATCTTGCGTTTAGGGCCCCTGGAAGCATGAAAATCACTTTAAACATGCTCATTTTATCTCTAAAAGTGATGATTCTCATACAAATGTGAGATTTAGTTGCAATATGCAACATTTGAAAACGGACCATTTTTTACCTTTCTGAAGCATATCGTAAGTGGGGGTGTTATCTCTATGATCAGAAATCGGGCGATTTTGCTTGAACATTAAAGGCCGACAAATGTTATTTAATTCATTTCCCGGGTGAAGAAACACTTTATAATGCCTCAGAGTGAGTAAATTGGCTATTTTCATTCACTTTTACCCGTTCCACAAATCTTGCGTTTACGCCCTCCTGAAAGCATGAAAATCACTTTAAACATGCTCATTTTGTCTCTAAAAGTGATGATCCACATACAAATGTGAGATTTAGTTGAAAGATGCAACATTTGAAAACGATCCATTTTTACCTTTCGAAGCATGTCGTAAGGGGGTGTTATCTCTTTCATCAAAAATCACGTGTTTTCGCTTGAACATTAAAGGCCTCCAAATGTATTTGATCACTTCCCGGGGTGAAGAAACACTTTATAAGGCCTCAGAGTGAGTAAATTGTCCATTTTCATTCACTTTTACCCATTCCATAAATCTTGCATTTAGGCCTCCTGGAAGCATGAAAATCACTTTAAACATGCTCATTGTATCTCGAAAAGTGATGATACACATACAAATGTGAGATTTACTTGAAAGATGCAACATTTGAAAATGGACCATTTTTACCTTTCTGAAGCATGTCGTAAGGGGGTGTTATCTCTTTCATCAAAAATCGGGCGTGTTCGCTTGAACATTAAAGGGACCAAATGTATTTAATTCACTTCCCGGGTGAAGAAACACTTTATAAGGCCTTAGAGTGAGTAAAATGGCCATTTTCATTCACTTTTATCCATTCCATGAATCTTGCGTTTAGGGCCCCTGGAAGCATGAAAATCACTTTAAACATGCTCATTGTATCTCTAAAAGTGATGATTCTCATACAAATGTGAGATTTAGTTGCAAGATGCAACATTTGAAAACAAACCATTTTTACCTTTCGAAGCATGTCGTAAGGTGGGGTGTTATCTCTTTCATCAAAACGCGGGCTTTTTGCTTGAACATTAAAGACCTCCAAATGTTATTTAATTCACTTCCCGGTGTGAACAAACACTTTATAAGGCCTCAGAGTGAGTAAATTGTCAATTTTCATTCACTTTTACCCATTCCACAAATGTTACGTTTTGGGAACTTGGAATCATGAAAATCACTTTAAACATGCTCATTTTATCTCTAAAAGTGATGATTCTCATACAAATGTGAGATTTAGTTGCAAGATGCAACATTTGAAAACGGACCATTTTTACCTTTCTGAAGCATATCGTAAGTGGGGGTGTTATCTCTATGATCAGAAATCGGGCGATTTTGCTTGAACATTAAAGGCCGACAAATGTTATTTAATTCATTTCCCGGGTGAAGAAACACTTTATAATGCCTCAGAGTGAGTAAATTGGCTATTTTCATTCACTTTTACCCGTTCCACAAATCTTGCGTTTACGCCTCCTGGAAGCATGAAAATCACTTTAAACATGCTCATTTTGTCTCTAAAAGTGATGATCCACATACAAATGTGAGATTTAGTTGAAAGATGCAACATTTGAAAACGATCCATTTTTACCTTTCGAAGCATGTCGTAAGGGGGTGTTATCTCTTTCATCAAAAATCGCGTGTTTTCGCTTGAACATTAAAGGCCTCCAAATGTATTTGATCACTTCCCGGGTGAAGAAACACTTTATAAGGCCTCAGAGTGAGTAAATTGTCCATTTTCATTCACTTTTACCCATTCCATAAATCTTGCATTTAGGCCTCCTGGAAGCATGAAAATCACTTTAAACATGCTCATTGTATCTCGAAAAGTGATGATACACATACAAATGTGAGATTTACTTGAAAGATGCAACATTTGAAAATGGACCATTTTTACCTTTCTGAAGCATGTCGTAAGGGGGGGTGTTATCTCTTTCATCAAAAATCGGGCGTCTTCGCTTGAACATTAAAGGGACCAAATGTATTTAATTCACTTCCCGGGTGAAGAAACACTTTATAAGGCCTTAGAGTGAGTAAAATGGCCATTTTCATTCACTTTTATCCATTCCACGAATCTTGCGTTTAGGGCCCCTGGAAGCATGAAAATCACTTTAAACATGCTCATTGTATCTCTAAAAGTGATGATTCTCATACAAATGTGAGATTTAGTTGCAAGATGCAACATTTGAAAACAAACCATTTTTACCTTTCGAAGCATGTCGTAAGGTGGGGTGTTATCTCTTTCATCAAAACGCGGGCTTTTTTGCTTGAACATTAAAGACCTCCAAATGTTATTTAATTCACTTCCCGGTGTGAACAAACACTTTATAAGGCCTCATAGTGAGTAAATTGTCAATTTTCATTCACTTTTACCCATTCCACAAATGTTACGTTTTGGGAACTTGGAATCATGAAAATCACTTTAAACATGCTCACTTTATCTCTAAAAGTGATGATCCACATACAAATGTGAGATTTAGTTGAAAGATGCAACATTTGAAAACGAACCATTTTTACCTTTTGAAGCATGTCGTAAGGGGGTGTTATCTCTTTCATCAAAACGCGGGCTTTTTCGCATGCACATTAAAGACCTCCAAATGTTATTTAATTCATTTCCCGGAGTGAAGAAACACTTTATAAGGCCTCAGAGTTAGTAAATTGCCCATTTTCATTCACTTTTACCCATTCCATAAATCTTGCGTTCATGAAAATCACTTTAAACATGCTCATTTTATCTCTAAAAGTAATGATCCACATACAAATGTGAGATTTAGTTGCAAGATGCAACATTTGAAAATGAACCATTTTTACCTTTCTGGAGCATGTCGTAAGTGGGGGTGTTATCTTTTTCAACAAAATTCTGGCGTTTTCGCTTGAACATTAAAGTTCTCCAAATGTTATTTAATTCACTTCCCGGGGTGAAGAAACACTTTATAAGGACTCAGAGTGAGTAAATTGGCCATTTTAATTCACTTTTACCCATTCCACAAATCTTGCATTTAGGGCCCCTGGAATCATGAAAATCACTTTAAACATGCTCATTTTATCTCTAAAAGTGATGATCCACATACAAATGTGATATTTAGTTGAAAGATGCAACATTTGAAAACGAACCATTTTTACCTTTCGAAGCATGTTGTAAGGGGGGTGTTATCTCTTTCATCAAAACGCGGGCTTTTTCGCATGCACATTAAAGACCTCCAAATGTTATTTAATTCATTTCCCGGGGTGAAGAAACACTTTATAAGGCCTCAGAGTGAGTAAATTGCCCATTTTCATTCACTTTTACCCATTCCATAAATCTTGCGTTTAGGCCTCCTGGAAGCATGAAAATCACTTTAAACATGCTCATTTTATCTCTAAAAGTAATGATCCACATACAAATGTGAGATTTAGTTGCAAGATGCAACATTTGAAAATGAACCATTTTTACCTTTCTGGAGCATGTCGTAAGGGGGTGTTATCTTTTTCAACAAAATTCTGGCGTTTTTGCTTGAACATTAAAGTTCTCCAAATGTTATTTAATTCACTTCCCGGGTGAAGAAACACTTTATAAGGACTCAGAGTGAGTAAATTGGCCATTTTAATTCACTTTTACCCATTCCACAAATCTTGCGTTTAGGACTCCTGGAAGCATGAAAATCACTTTAAACATGCTCATTTTGTCTCTAAAAGTGATGATCCACATACAAATGTGAGATTTAGTTGCAAGATGCAACATTTGAAAACGGACCATTTTTTACCTTTCTGAAGCATGTCGTAAGTGGGGTGTTATCTCTATGATCAGAAATCGGGCGTTTTTGCTTGAACATTAAAGGCCGACAAATGTTATTTAATTCATTTCCCGGGTGAAGAAACACTTTATAATGCCTCAGAGTGAGTAAATTGGATATTTTCATTCACTTTTACCCGTTCCACAAATCTTGCGTTTTGGGCTCCTGGGGTCATGAAAATCACTTTAAACATGCTCATTTTAATCTCTAAAAGTGATGATCCACATACAAATGTGAGATTTAGTTGAAAGATGCAACATTTAAAAATTATCTATTTTTACCTTTCGAAGCATGTCGTAAGGGGGTGTTATCTCTTTCATCAAAAGTCGCGCGTTTTTGCTTGAACATTAAAGGCCTCCAAATGTATTTAATTCACTTCCCGGGTGAAGAAACACTTTATAAGGCCTCAGAGTGAGTAAAATGGCCATTTTCATTAACTTTTACCCATTCCACGAATCTTGCGTTTAGGGCCCCTGGAAGCATGAAAATCACTTTAAACATGCTCATTTTATCTCTAAAAGTGATGATTCTCATACAAATGTGAGATTTAGTTGCAAGATGCAACATTTGAAAACGGACCATTTTTACCTTTCTGAAGCATATCGTAAGTGGGGGTGTTATCTCTATGATCAGAAATCGGGCGATTTTGCTTGAACATTAAAGGCCGACAAATGTTATTTAATTCATTTCCCGGGTGAAGAAACACTTTATAATGCCTCAGAGTGAGTAAATTGGCTATTTTCATTCACTTTTACCCGTTCCACAAATCTTGCGTTTACGCCCTCCTGGAAGCATGAAAATCACTTTAAACATGCTCATTTTGTCTCTAAAAGTGATGATCCACATACAAATGTGAGATTTAGTTGAAAGATGCAACATTTGAAAACGATCCATTTTTACCTTTCGAAGCATGTCGTAAGGGGGTGTTATCTCTTTCATCAAAAATCACGTGTTTTCGCTTGAACATTAAAGGCCTCCAAATCACTTCCCGGGGTGAAGAAACACTTTATAAGGCCTCAGAGTGAGTAAATTGTCCATTTTCATTCACTTTTACCCATTCCATAAATCTTGCATTTAGGCCTCCTGGAAGCATGAAAATCACTTTAAACATGCTCATTGTATCTCGAAAAGTGATGATACACATACAAATGTGAGATTTACTTGAAAGATGCAACATTTGAAAATGGACCATTTTTACCTTTCTGAAGCATGTCGTAAGGGGGGTGTTATCTCTTTCATCAAAAATCGGGCGTGTTCGCTTGAACATTAAAGGGACCAAATGTATTTAATTCACTTCCCGGGTGAAGAAACACTTTATAAGGCCTTAGAGTGAGTAAAATGGCCATTTTCATTCACTTTTATCCATTCCACGAATCTTGCGTTTAGGGCCCCTGGAAGCATGAAAATCACTTTAAACATGCTCATTGTATCTCTAAAAGTGATGATTCTCATACAAATGTGAGATTTAGTTGCAAGATGCAACATTTGAAAACAAACCATTTTTACCTTTCGAAGCATGTCGTAAGGTGGGGTGTTATCTCTTTCATCAAAACGCGGGCTTTGTTGCTTGAACATTAAAGACCTCCAAATGTTATTTAATTCACTTCCCGGTGTGAACAAACACTTTATAAGGCCTCAGAGTGAGTAAATTGTCAATTTTCATTCACTTTTACCCATTCCACAAATGTTACGTTTTGGGAACTTGGAATCATGAAAATCACTTTAAACATGCTCACTTTATCTCTAAAAGTGATGATCCACATACAAATGTGAGATTTAGTTGAAAGATGCAACATTTGAAAACGAACCATTTTTACCTTTTGAAGCATGTCGTAAGGGGGTGTTATCTCTTTCATCAAAACGCTGGCTTTTTCGCATGCACATTAAAGACCTCCAAATGTTATTTAATTCATTTCCCGGGTGAAGAAACACTTTATAAGGCCTCAGAGTGAGTAAATTGCCCATTTTCATTCACTTTTACCCATTCCATAAATCTTGCGTTCATGAAAATCACTTTAAACATGCTCATTTTATCTCTAAAAGTAATGATCCACATACAAATGTGAGATTTAGTTGCAAGATGCAACATTTGAAAATGAACCATTTTTACCTTTCTGGAGCATGTCGTAAGTGGGGGTATTATCTTTTTCAACAAAATTCTGGCGTTTTCGCTTGAACATTAAAGTTCTCCAAATGTTATTTAATTCACTTCCCGGGGTGAAGAAACACTTTATAAGGACTCAGAGTGAGTAAATTGGCCATTTTAATTCACTTTTACCCATTCCACAAATCTTGCGTTTAGGGCCCCTGGAAGCATGAAAATCACTTTAAACATGCTCTTTTTATCTCTAAAAGTGATGATCCACTTACAAATGTGAGATTTAGTTGCAAGATGGAACATTTGAAAACAAACCATTTTTACCTTTCGAAGCATGTCGTAAGGGGGGGTGTTATCTCTTTCATCAAAACGCGGGCTTTTTCGCTTGAACATTAAAGACCTCCAAATGTTATTTCATTCATTTCCTGGGGTGAAGAAACACTTTATAAGGCCTCAGAGAGAGTATATTGTCCATTTTCATTCACTTTTACCCATTCCATAAATCTTGCGTTTAGGACTCCTGGAAGCATGAAAATCACTTTAAACATGCTCATTTTGTCTCTAAAAGTGATGATCCACATACAAATGTGAGATTTAGTTGAAAGATGCAACATTTGAAAACGATCTATTTTTACCTTTCGAAGCATGTCGTAAGGGGGGGTGTTATCTCTATGATCAGAAATCGGGCGTTTTTGCTTGAACATTAAAGGCCGACAAATGTTATTTAATTCATTTCCCGGGGTGAAGAAACACTTTATAATGCCTCAGAGTGAGTAAATTGGCTATTTTCATTCACTTTTACCCGTTCCACAAATCTTGCGTTTTGGGCCCCTGGGGTCATGAAAATCACTTTAAACATGCTCATTTTATCTCTAAAAGTGATGATCCACATAGAAATGTGAGATTTAGTTGAAAGATGCAACATTTGAAAACGAACCATTTTTACCTTTCGAAGCATGTCGTAAGGGGGGGGGTGTTATTTCTTTCATCAAAAATTGGGCGTTTTCGCTTGAACATTAAAGGCCTCCAAATGTATTTAATTCACTTCCCGGGTGAAGAAACACTTTATAAGGCCTTACAGTGAGTAAAATGGCCATTTTCATTCACTTTTATTCATTCCACGAATCTTGCGTTTAGGGCCTCCTGGAAGCATGAAAATCACTTTAAACATGCTCATTTTGTCTCTAAAAGTGATGATCCACATACAAATGTGAGATTTAGTTGAAAGATGCAACATTTGAAAACGAACCATTTTTACCTTTCGAAGCATGTCGTAAGGGGGGTGTTATCTCTTTCATCAAAACGAGGGCTTTTTCGCATGCACATTAAAGACCTCCAAATGTTATTTAATTCATTTCCCGGGTGAAGAAACACTTTATAAGGCCTCAGAGTGAGTAAATTGCCCATTTTCATTCACTTTTACCCATTCCATAAATCTTGCGTTTAGGCCTCCTGGAAGCATGAAAATCACTTTAAACATGCTCATTTTATCTCTAAAAGTAATGATCCACATACAAATGTGAGATTTAGTTGCAAGATGCAACATTTGAAAATGAACCATTTTCACCTTTCTGGAGCATGTCGTAAGGGGGGGTGTTATCTCTTTCATCAAAAATCAGGCGTTTTCGCTTGAACATTAAAAGCTCCAAATGTTATTTAATTCATTTCCCGGGGTGAAGAAACACTTTATAATGCCTCAGAGTGAGTAAATTGGGCATTTTCATTCACTTTTACCCATTCCACAAATCCTACGTTTTGGGACCTTGGAATCATGAAAATCACTTTAAACATGCTCATTTTATCTCTAAAAGTGATGATCCACATACAAATGTGAGATTTAGTTGAAAGATGCAACATTTGAAAATGAACCATTTTCACCTTTCTGGAGCATGTCGTAAGGGGGGGTGTTATCTCTTTCATCAAAAATCAGGCGTTTTCGCTTGAACATTAAAAGCTCCAAATGTTATTTAATTCACTTCCCGGGGTGAAGAAACACTTTATAATGCCTCAGAGTGAGTAAATTGGGCATTTTCATTCACTTTTACCCATTCCACAAATGTTACGTTTTGGGACCTTGGAATCATGAAAATCACTTTAAACATGCTCATTTTATCTCTAAAAGTGATGATCCACATACAAATGTGAGATTTAGTTGAAAGATGCAACATTTGAAAACGAACCATTTTTACCTTTCGAAGCATGTCGTAAGGGGGGTGTTATCTCTTTCATCAAAACGAGGGCTTTTTCGCATGCACATTAAAGACCTCCAAATGTTATTTAATTCATTTCCGGGGTGAAGAAACACTTTATAAGGCCTCAGAGTGAGTAAATTGCCCATTTTCATTCACTTTTACCCATTCCATAAATCTTGCGTTTAGGCCTCCTGGAAGCATGAAAATCACTTTAAACATGCTCATTTTATCTCTAAAAGTAATGATCCACATACACATGTGAGATTTAGTTGCAAGATGCAACATTTGAAAATGAACCATTTTTACCTTTCTGGAGCATGTCGTAAGGGGGTGTTATCTTTTTCAACAAAATTCTGGCGTTTTGCTTGAACATTAAAGTTCTCCAAATGTTATTTAATTCACTTCCGGGGTGAAGAAACACTTTATAAGGACTCAGAGTGAGTAAATTGGCCATTTTAATTCACTTTTACCCATTGCACAAATCTTGCGTTTAGTGCCCCTGGAAGCATGAAAATCACTTTAAACATGCTCTTTTTATCTCTAAAAGTGATGATCCACTTACAAATGTGAGATTTAGTTGCAAGATGCAACATTTGAAAACGAACCATTTTTACCTTTCGAAGCATGTCGTAATCTCTCGTTATCTCTTTCATCAAAACGCGGGCTTTTTCGCTTGAACATTAAAGACCTCCAAATGTTATTTCATTCATTTCCCGGGGTGAAGAAACACTTTATAAGGCCTCAGAGAGAGTATATTGTCCATTTTCATTCACTTTTACCCATTCCATAAATCTTGCGTTTAGGACTCCTGGAAGCATGAAAATCACTTTAAGCATGCTCATTTTGTCTCTAAAAGTGATGATCCACATACAAATGTGAGATTTAGTTGAAAGATGCAACATTTGAAAACGATCTATTTTTACCTTTCGAAGCATGTCGTAAGGGGGGGTGTTATCTCTTTCATCAAAAATCGCGTGTTTTCGCTTGAACATTAAAGGCCTCCAAATGTATTTAATTCACTTCCCGGGTGAAGAAACACTTTATAAGGCCTCAGAGTGAGTAAAATGGCCATTTTCATTCACTTTTACCCATTCCACGAATCTTGCGTTTAGGGCCCCTGGGGTCATGAAAATCACTTTAAACATGCTCATTTTAATCTCTAAAAGTGATGATTCTCATACAAATGTGAGATTTAGTTGCAAGATGCAACATTTGAAAACGGACCATTTTTTACCTTTCTGAAGCATGTCGTAAGGGGGGGTGTTATCTCTTTCATCAAAAATCGCGTGTTTTCGCTTGAACATTAAAGGCCTCCAAATGTATTTAATTCACTTCCCGGGTGAAGAAACACTTTATAAGGCCTCAGAGTGAGTAAATTGGCTATTTTCATTAACTTTTACCCGTTCCACAAATCTTGCGTTTTGGGCCCCTGGGGTTATGAAAATCACTTTAAACATGCTAATTTTAATCTCTAAAAGTGATGATCCACATACAAATGTGAGATTTAATTGAAAGATTCAACATTTGAAAACGAACCATTTTACCTTTCGAAGCATGTCGTAAGGGGGTGTTATCTCTTTCATCAAAACGCGGGCTTTTTCGCTTGCACATTAAAGACCTCCAAATGTTATTTAATTCATTTCCCGGGTGAAGAAACACTTTATAAGGCCTCAGAGTGAGTAAATTGCCCATTTTCATTCACTTTTACCCTATTCCATAAATCTTGCGTTTAGGCCTCCTGGAAGCATGAAAATCACTTTAAACATGCTCATTTTATCTCTAAAAGTAATGATCCACATACAAATGTGAGATTTAGTTGCAAGATGCAACATTTGAAAATGAACCATTTTTACCTTTCTGGAGCATGTCGTAAGGGGGTGTTATCTTTTTCAACAAAATTCTGGCGTTTTCGCTTGAACTTTAAAGTTCTCCAAATGTTATTTCATTCACTTCCCGGGGTGAAGAAACACTTTATAAGGACTCAGAGTGAGTAAATTGGCCATTTTAATACACTTTTACCCATTCCACAAATCTTGCGTTTAGGGCCCCTGGAAGCATGAAAATCACTTTAAACATGCTTTTTTTTATCTCTAAAAGTGATGATCCACTTACAAATGTGAGATTTAGTTGCAAGATGCAACATTTGAAAACAAACCATTTTTACCTTTCGAAGCATGTCGTAATCTCTCGTTATCTCTTTCATCAAAATGCGGGCTTTTTCGCTTGAACATTAAAGACCTCCAAATGTTATTTCATTCATTTCCCGGGGTGAAGAAACACTTTATAAGGCCTCAGAGAGAGTATATTGTCCATTTTCATTCACTTTTACCCATTCCATAAATCCTGCGTTTAGGACTCCTGGAAGCATGAAAATCACTTTAAACATGCTCATTTTGTCTCTAAAAGTGATGATCCACATACAAATGTGAGATTGAGTTGAAAGATGCAACATTTAAAAACGATCTATTTTTACCTTTCGAAGCATGTCGTAAGGGGGGGTGTTATCTCTTTCATCAAAAGTCGTGCGTTTTCGCTTGAACATTAAAGGCCTCCAAATGTATTTAATTCACTTCCCGGGTGAAGAAACACTTTATAAGGCCTCAGAGTGAGTAAAATGGCCATTTTCATTCACTTTTACCCATTCCACGAATCTTGCGTTTAGGGCCCCTGGAAGCATGAAAATCACTTTAAACATGCTCATTTTATCTCTAAAAGTGATGATTCTCATACAAATGTGAGATTTAGTTGCAAGATGCAACATTTGAAAACGGACCATTTTTTACCTTTCTGAAGCATGTCGTAAGTGGGGGTGTTATCTCTATGATCAGAAATCGGGCGTTTTTGCTTGAACATTAAAGGCCTCCAAATGTTATTTAATTCATTTCCCGGGGTGAAGAAACACTTTATAATGCCTCAGAGTGAGTAAATTGTGCATTTTCATTCACTTTTACCCATTCCACAAATCTTACGTTTTGGGACCTTGGAATCATGAAAATCACTTTAAACATGCTCATTTTATCTCTAAAAGTGATGATCCACATACAAATGTGAGATTTAGTTGAAAGATGCAACATTAGAAAATGAACCATTTTCACCTTTCTGGAGCATGTCGTAAGGGGGTGTTATCTCTTTCATCAAAAATCAGGCGTTTTCGCTTGAACATTAAAAGCTCCAAATGTTATTTAATTCACTTCCCGGGTGAAGAAACACTTTATAATGCCTCAGAGTGAGTAAATTGGGCATTTTCATTCACTTTTACCCATTCCACAAATGTTACGTTTTGGGACCTTGGAATCATGAAAATCACTTTAAACATGCTAATTTTATCTCTAAAAGTGATGATCCACATACAAATGTGATATTTAGTTGAAAGATGCAACATTTGAAAACGAACCATTTTTACCTTTCGAAGCATGTTGTAAGGGGGTGTTATCTCTTTCATCAAAACGCGGGCTTTTTCGCATGCACATTAAAGACCTCCAAATGTTATTTAATTCATTTCCCGGGGTGAAGAAACACTTTATAAGGCCTCAGAGTGAGTAAATTGCCCATTTTCATTCACTTTTACCCATTCCATAAATCTTGCGTTTAGGCCTCCTGGAAGCATGAAAATCACTTTAAACATGCTCATTTTATCTCTAAAAGTAATGATCCACATACAAATGTGAGATTTAGTTGCAAGATGCAACATTTGAAAATGAACCATTTTTACCTTTCTGGAGCATGTCGTAAGGGGGGTGTTATCTTTTTCAACAAAATTCTGGCGTTTTCGCTTGAACATTAAAGTTCTCCAAATGTTATTTAATTCACTTCCCGGGGTGAAGAAACACTTTATAAGGACTCAGAGTGAGTAAATTGGCCATTTTAATTCACTTTTACCCATTCCACAAATCTTGTGTTTAGGGCCCCTGGAAGCATGAAAATCACTTTAAACATGCTCTTTTTATCTCTAAAAGTGATGATCCACTTACAAATGTGAGATTTAGTTGCAAGATGCAACATTTGAAAACGAACCATTTTTACCTTTCGAAGCATGTCGTAAGGGGGTGTTATCTCTTTCATCAAAACGCGGGCTTTTTCGCTTGAACATTAAAGACCTCCAAATGTTATTTAATTCATTTCCCGGGGTGAAGACACACTTTATAAGGCCTCAGAGAGAGTATATTGTCCATTTTCATTCACTTTTACCCATTCCATAAATCTTGCGTTTAGGACTCCTGGAAGCATGAAAATCACTTTAAACATGCTCATTTTGTCTCTAAAAGTGATGATCCACATACAAATGTGAGATTTAGTTGAAAGATGCAACATTTGAAAACGATCTATTTTTACCTTTCGAAGCATGTCGTAAGGGGGGGTGTTATCTCTTTCATCAAAAATCGCGTGTTTTCGCTTGAACATTAAAGGCTTCCAAATGTATTTAATTCACTTCCCGGGTGAAGAAACACTTTATAAGGCCTCAGAGTGAGTAAAATGGCCATTTTCATTCACTTTTACCCATTCCACAAATCTTGCGTTTAGGGCCCCTGGAAGCATGAAAATCACTTTAAACATGCTCATTTTATCTCTAAAAGTGATGATTCTCATACAAATGTGAGATTTAGTTGCAAGATGCAACATTTGAAAACGGACCATTTTTTACCTTTCTGAAACATGTCGTAAGTGGGGGTGTTATCTCTTTCATCAAAAATCGCGTGTTTTCGCTTGAACATTAAAGGCCTCCAAATGTATTTAATTCACTTCCCGGGTGAAGAAACACTTTATAAGGCCTCAGAGTGAGTAAAATGGCCATTTTCATTCACTTTTACCCATTCCACGAATCTTGCATTTAGGGCCCCTGGGGTTATGAAAATCACTTTAAACATGCTAATTTTAATCTCTAAAAGTGATGATCCACATACAAATGTGAGATTTAGTTGAAAGATTCAACATTTGAAAACGAACCATTTTTACCTTTCGAAGCATGTCGTAAGGGGGGTGTTATCTCTTTCATCAAAACGCGGGCTTTTTCGCTTGCACATTAAAGACCTCCAAATGTTATTTAATTCATTTCCCGGGGTGAAGAAACACTTTATAAGGCCTCAGAGTGAGTAAATTGCCCATTTTCATTCACTTTTACCCTATTCCATAAATCTTGCATTTAGGCCTCCTGGAAGCATGAAAATCACTTTAAACATGCTCATTTTATCTCTAAAAGTGATGATCCACATACAAATGTGAGATTTAGTTGAAAGATGCAACATTTGAAAATGAACCATTTTTACCTTTCTGGAGCATGTCGTAAGGGGGGGTGTTATCTTTTTCAACAAAATTCTGGCGTTTTCGCTTGAACTTTAAAGTTCTCCAAATGTTATTTCATTCACTTCCCGGGGTGAAGAAACACTTTATAAGGACTCAGAGTGAGTAAATTGGCCATTTTAATACACTTTTACCCATTCCACAAATCTTGCGTTTAGGGCCCCTGGAAGCATGAAAATCACTTTAAACATGCTCTTTTTATCTCTAAAAGTGATGATCCACTTACAAATGTGAGATTTAGTTGCAAGATGCAACATTTGAAAACGAACCATTTTTACCTTTCGAAGCATGTCGTAATCTCTCGTTATCTCTTTCATCAAAACGCGGGCTTTTTCGCTTGAACATTAAAGACCTCCAAATGTTATTTCATTCATTTCCCGGGGTGAAGAAACACTTTATAAGGCCTCAGAGAGAGTATATTGTCCATTTTCATTCACTTTTACCCATTCCATAAATCCTGCGTTTAGGACTCCTGGAAGCATGAAAATCACTTTAAACATGCTCATTTTGTCTCTAAAAGTGATGATCCACATACAAATGTGAGATTGAGTTGAAAGATGCAACATTTAAAAACGATCTATTTTTACCTTTCGAAGCATGTCGTAAGGGGGGGGTGTTATCTCTTTCATCAAAAGTCGTGTGTTTTCACTTGAACATTAAAGGCCTCCAAATGTATTTAATTCACTTCCCGGGTGAAGAAACACTTTATAAGGCCTCAGAGTGAGTAAAATGGCCATTTTCATTCACTTTTACCCATTCCACGAATCTTGCGTTTAGGGCCCCTGGAAGCATGAAAATCACTTTAAACATGCTCATTTTATCTCTAAAAGTGATGATTCTCATACAAATGTGAGATTTAGTTGCAAGATGCAACATTTGAAAACGGACCATTTTTTACCTTTCTGAAGCATGTCGTAAGTGGGGGTGTTATCTCTATGATCAGAAATCGGGCGTTTTTGCTTGAACATTAAAGGCCGACAAATGTTATTTAATTCATTTCCCGGGGTGAAGAAACACTTTATAATGCCTCAGAGTGAGTAAATTGGCTATTTTCATTCACTTTTACCCGTTCCACAAATCTTGCGTTTTGGGCCCCTGTGGTCATGAAAATCACTTTAAACATGCTCATTTTATCTCTAAAAGTGATGATCCAAATACAAATGTGAGATTTAGTTGAAAGATGCAACATTTGAAAACGAACCATTTTTACCTTTCGAAGCATGTCGTAAGGGGGGGGGTGTTATTTCTTTCATCAAAAATTGGGAGTTTTCGCTTGAACATTAAAGGCCTCCAAATGTATTTAATTCGCTTCCCGGGTGAAGAAACACTTTATAAGGCCTTACAGTGAGTAAAATGGCCATTTTCATTCACTTTTATTCATTCCACGAATCTTGCGTTTAGGGCCTCCTGGAAGCATGAAAATCACTTTAAACATGCTCATATTGTCTCTAAAAGTGATGATCCACATACAAATGTGAGCTTTAGTTGAAAGATGCAACATTTGAAAACGATCTATTTTTACCTTTCGAAGCATGTCGTAAGGGGGGGTGTTATCTCTTTCATCAAAAATCGAGCGTTTTCGCTTGAACATTAAAGACCTCCAAATGTTATTTAATTCATTTCCCGGGGTGAAGAAACACTTTATAAGGCCTCAGAGTGAGTAAATTGCCCATTTTCATTCACTTTTACCCATTCCATAAATCTTGCGTTTAGGCCTCCTGGAAGCATGAAAATTACTTTAAACATGCTCATTGTATCTCTAAAAGTGATGATCCACTTACAAATGTGAGATTTAGTTGCAAGATGCAACATTTGAAAACGATCCATTTTTACCTTTCGAAGCATGTCGTAAGGGGGGGTGTTATCTCTTTCATCAAAAATCGAGCATTTTCGCTTGAACATTAAAGACCTCCAAATGTTATTTAATTCACTTCCCGGGGTGAACAAACACTTTATAAGGCCTCAGAGTGAGTAAATTGTCCATTTTCATTCACTTTTACCCATTCCACAAATCTTACGTTTTGGGAACTTGGAATCATGAAAATCACTTTAAACATGCTCATTTTATCTCTAAAAGTGTTGATTCTCATACAAATGTGAGATTTAGTTGCAAGATGCAACATTTGAAAACGGACCATTTTTTTATCTTTCTGAAGCATGTCGTAAGGGGGGATGTTATCTCTATGATCAGAAATCGGGCGTTTTCGCTTGAACATTAAAGGCCTCCAAATGTTATTTAATTCATTTCCCGGGGTGAAGAAACACTTTATAATGCCTCAGAGTGAGTAAATTGTGCATTTTCATTCACTTTTACCCATTCCACAAATCTTACGTTTTGGGACCTTGGAATCATGAAAATCACTTTAAACATGCTCATTTTATCTCTAAAAGTGATGATCCACATACAAATGTGAGATTTAGTTGAAAGATGCAACATTAGAAAATGAACCATTTTCACCTTTCTGGAGCATGTCGTAAGGGGGGGTGTTATCTCTTTCATCAAAAATCAGGCGTTTTCGCTTGAACATTAAAAGCTCCAAATGTTATTTAATTCACTTCCCGGGGTGAAGAAACACTTTATAATGCCTCAGAGTGAGTAAATTGGGCATTTTCATTCACTTTTACCCATTCCACAAATGTTACGTTTTGGGACCTTGGAATCATGAAAATCACTTTAAACATGCTAATTTTATCTCTAAAAGTGATGATCCACATACAAATGTGATATTTAGTTGAAAGATGCAACATTTGAAAACGAACCATTTTTACCTTTCGAAGCATGTTGTAAGGGGGGTGTTATCTCTTTCATCAAAACGCGGGCTTTTTCGCAGGCACATTAAAGACCTCCAAATGTTATTTAATTCATTTCCCGGGGTGAAGAAACACTTTATAAGGCCTCAGAGTGAGTAAATTGCCCATTTTCATTCACTTTTACCCATTCCATAAATCTTGCGTTTAGGCCTCCTGGAAGCATGAAAATCACTTTAAACATGCTCATTTTATCTCTAAAAGTAATGATCCACATACAAATGTGAGATTTAGTTGCAAGATGCAACATTTGAAAATGAACCATTTTTACCTTTCTGGAGCATGTCGTAAGGGGGGTGTTATCATTTCAACAAAATTCTGGCGTTTTCGCTTGAACATTAAAGTTCTCCAAATGTTATTTAATTCACTTCCCGGGGTGAAGAAACACTTTATAAGGACTCAGAGTGAGTAAATTGGCCATTTTAATTCACTTTTACCCATTCCACAAATCTTGCGTTTAGGGCCCCTGGAAGCATGAAAATCACTTTAAACATGCTCATTTTATCTCTAAAAGTGATGATCCACTTACAAATGTGAGATTTAGTTGCAAGATGCAACATTTGAAAACGAACCATTTTTACCTTTCGAAGCATGTCGTAAGGGGGGGTGTTATCTCTTTCATCAAAACGCGGGCTTTTTCGCTTGAACATTAAAGACCTCCAAATGTTATTTCATTCATTTCCCGGGGTGAAGACACACTTTATAAGGCCTCAGAGAGAGTATATTGTCCATTTTCATTCACTTTTACCCATTCCATAAATCTTGCGTTTAGGACTCCTGGAAGCATGAAAATCACTTTAAACATGCTCATTTTGTCTCTAAAAGTGATGATCCACATACAAATGTGAGATTTAGTTGCAAGATGCAACATTTGAAAACGGACAATTTTTTACCTTTCTGAAGCATGTCGTAAGTGGGGGTGTTATCTCTATGATCAGAAATCGGGCGTTTTTGCTTGAACATTAAAGGCCGACAAATGTTATTTAATTCATTTCCCGGGGTTGAAGAAACACTTTATAATGCCTCAGAGTGAGTAAATTGTGCATTTTCATTCACTTTTACCCATTCCACAAATCTTACGTTTTGGGACCTAGGACTCATGAAAATCACTTTAAACATGCTCATTTTATCTCTAAAAGTGATGATCCACATACAAATGTGAGATTTAGTTGAAAGATGCAACATTAGAAAATGAACAATTTTCACCTTTCTGGAGCATGTCGTAAGGGGGGGTGTTATCTCTTTCATCAAAAATCAGGCGTTTTTGCTTGAACATTAAAGGCCGACAAATGTTATTTAATTCATTTCCCGGGGTGAAGAAACACTTTATAATGCCTCAGAGTGAGTAAATTGGCTATTTTCATTCACTTTTACCCGTTCCACAAATCTTGCGTTTTGGGCCCCTGGGGTCATGAAAATCACTTTAAACATGCTCATTTTATCTCTAAAAGTGATGATCCACATACAAATGTGAGATTTAGTTGAAAGATGCAACATTTGAAAACGAACCATTTTTACCTTTCGAAGCATGTCGTAAGGGGGGTGTTATTTCTTTCATCCAAAATTGGGCATTTTTGCTTGAACATTAAAGGCCTCCAAATGTATTTAATTCACTTCCCGGGTGAAGAAGTACTTTATAAGGCCTTACAGTGAGTAAAATGGCCATTTTCATTCACTTTTATGCATTACACAAATCTTGCGTTTACGCCCTCCTGGAAGCATGAAAATCACTTTAAACATGCTCATTTTGTCTCTAAAAGTGATGATCCACATACAAATGTGAGATTTAGTTGAAAGATGCAACATTTTAAAACGATCCATTTTTACCTTTCGAAGCATGTCGTAAGGGGGTGTTATCTCTTTCATCAAAAATCGCGTGTTTTCGCTTGAACATTAAAGGCCTCCAAATGTATTTGATCACTTCCCGGGGTGAAGAAACACTTTATAAGGCCTCAGAGTGAGTAAATTGTCCATTTTCATTCACTTTTACCCATTCCATAAATCTTGCATTTAGGCATCCTGGAAGCATGAAAATCACTTTAAACATGCTCATTGTATCTCGAAAAGTGATGATACACATACAAATGTGAGATTTACTTGAAAGATGCAACATTTGAAAATGGACCATTTTTACCTTTCTGAAGCATGTCATAAGGGGGTGTTATCTCTTTCATCAAAAATCGGGCGTGTTCGCTTGAACATTAATGGGACCAAATGTATTTAATTCACTTCCCGGGTGAAGAAACACTTTATAAGGCCTTAGAGTGAGTAAAATGGCCATTTTCATTCACTTTTATCCATTCCACGAATCTTGCGTTTAGGGCCCCTGGAAGCATGAAAATCACTTTAAACATGCTCATTGTATCTCTAAAAGTGATGATTCTCATACAAATGTGAGATTTAGTTGCAAGATGCAACATTTGAAAACAAACCATTTTTACCTTTCGAAGCATGTCGTAAGGTGGGGTGTTATCTCTTTCATCAAAACGCGGGCTTTTTTGCTTGAACATTAAAGACCTCCAAATGTTATTTAATTCACTTCCCGGTGTGAACAAACACTTTATAAGGCCTCAGAGTGAGTAAATTGTCAATTTTCATTCACTTTTACCCATTCCACAAATGTTACGTTTTGGGAACTTGGAATCATGAAAATCACTTTAAACATGCTCACTTTATCTCTAAAAGTGATGATCCACATACAAATGTGAGATTTAGTTGAAAGATGCAACATTTGAAAACGGACCATTTTTTACCTTTCTGAAGCATGTCGTAAGTGGGGTGTTATCTCTTTCATCAAAACGCGGGCTTTTCGCATGCACATTAAAGACCTCCAAATGTTATTTAATTCATTTCCCGGGGTGAAGAAACACTTTATAAGGCCTCAGAGTGAGTAAATTGCCCATTTTCATTCACTTTTACCCATTCCATAAATCTTGCGTTTAGGCCTCCTGGAAGCATGAAAATCACTTTAAACATGCTCATTTTATCTCTAAAAGTAATGATCCACATACAAATGTGAGATTTAGTTGCAAGATGCAACATTTGAAAATGAACCATTTTTACCTTTCTGGAGCATGTCGTAAGGGGGGGTGTTATCTTTTTCAACAAAATTCTGGCGTTTTCGCTTGAACATTAAAGTTCTCCAAATGTTATTTAATTCACTTCCCGGGGTGAAGAAACACTTTATAAGGACTCAGAGTGAGTAAATTGGCCATTTTAATTCACTTTTACCCATTCCATAAATCTTGCGTTTAGGGCTCCTGGAAGCATGAAAATCACTTTAAACATGCTCTTTTATCTCTAAAAGTGATGATCCACTTACAAATGTGAGATTTAGTTGCAAGATGCAACATTTGAAAACGAACCATTTTTACCTTTCGAAGCATGTCGTAAGGGGGTGTTATCTCTTTCATCAAAACGCTGGCTTTTTCGCTTGAACATTAAAGACCTCCAAATGTTATTTCATTCATTTCCCGGGGTGAAGACACACTTTATAAGGCCTCAGAGAGAGTATATTGTCCATTTTCATTCACTTTTACCCATTCCATAAATCTTGCGTTTAGGACTCCTGGAAGCATGAAAATCACTTTAAACATGCTCATTTTGTCTCTAAAAGTGATGATCCACATACAAATGTGAGATTTAGTTGCAAGATGCAACATTTGAAAACGAACCATTTTTACCTTTCGAAGCATGTCGTAAGTGGGGGTGTTATCTCTATGATCAGAAATCGGGAGTTTTTGCTTGAACATTAAAGGCAGACAAATGTTATTAAATTCATTTCCCGGGGTGAAGAAACACTTTATAATGCCTCAGAGTGAGTAAATTGTGCATTTTCATTCACTTTTACCCATTCCACAAATCTTACGTTTTGGGACCTAGGAATCATGAAAATCACTTTAAACATGCTCATTTTATCTCTAAAAGTGATGATCCACATACAAATGTGAGATTTAGTTGAAAGATGCAACATTAGAAAATGAACCATTTTCACCTTTCTGGAGCATGTCGTAAGGGGGTGTTATCTCTTTCATCAAAAATCAGGCGTTTTTGCTTGAACATTAAAGGCCGACAAATGTTATTTAATTAATTTCCCGGGGTGAAGAAACACTTTATAATGCCTCAGAGTGAGTAAATTGGCTATTTTCATTCACTTTTACCCGTTCCACAAATCTTGTGTTTTGGGCTCCTGGGGTCATGAAAATCACTTTAAACATGCTCATTTTAATCTCTAAAAGTGATGATCCACATACAAATGTGAGATTTAGTTGAAAGATGCAACATTTAAAAATGATCTATTTTTACCTTTCGAAGCATGTCGTAAGGGGGGGTGTTATCTCTTTCATCAAAAGTCGCGCGTTTTTGCTTGAACATTAAAGGCCTCCAAATGTATTTAATTCACTTCGCGGGTGAAGAAACACTTTATAAGGCCTCAGAGTGAGTAAAATGGCCATTTTCATTCACTTTTACCCATTCCACGAATCTTGCGTTTAGGGCCCCTGGAAGCATGAAAATCACTTTAAACATGCTCATTTTATCTCTAAAAGTGATGATTCTCATACAAATGTGAGATTTAGTTGCAAGATGCAACATTTGAAAACGGACCATTTTTTACCTTTCTGAAGCATATCGTAAGTGGGGGTGTTATCTCTATGATCAGAAATCGGGCGTTTTTGCTTGAACATTAAAGGCCGACAAATGTTATTTAATTAATTTCCGGGGTGAAGAAACACTTTATAATGCCTCAGAGTGAGTAAATTGGCTATTTTCATTCACTTTTACCCGTTCCACAAATCTTGCGTTTTGGGCCCCTGGGGTCATGAAAATCACTTTAAACATGCTCATTTTATCTCTAAAAGTGATGATCCACATACAAATGTGAGATTTAGTTGAAAGATGCAACATTTGAAAACGAACCATTTTTACCTTTCGAAGCATGTCGTAAGGGGGGGTGTTATTTCTTTCATCCAAAATTGGGCGTTTTCGCTTGAACATTAAAGGCCTCCAAATGTATTTAATTCACTTCCCGGGTGAAGAAGTACTTTATAAGGCCTTACAGTGAGTAAAATGGCCATTTTCATTCACTTTTATGCATTACACAAATCTTGCGTTTACGCCCTCCTGGAAGCATGAAAATCACTTTAAACATGCTCATTTTGTCTCTAAAAGTGATGATCCACATACAAATGTGAGATTTAGTTGAAAGATGCAACATTTTAAAACGATCCATTTTTACCTTTCGAAGCATGTCGTAAGGGGGTGTTATCTCTTTCATCAAAAATCGCGTGTTTTCGCTTGAACATTAAAGGCCTCCAAATGTATTTGATCACTTCCCGGGTGAAGAAACACTTTATAAGGCCTCAGAGTGAGTAAATTGTCCATTTTCATTCACTTTTACCCATTCCATAAATCTTGCATTTAGGCCTCCTGGAAGCATGAAAATCACTTTAAACATGCTCATTGTATCTCGAAAAGTGATGATACACATACAAATGTGAGATTTACTTGAAAGATGCAACATTTGAAAATGGACCATTTTTACCTTTCTGAAGCATGTCGTAAGGGGGGTGTTATCTCTTTCATCAAAAATCGGGCGTGTTCGCTTGAACATTAAAGGGACCAAATGTATTTAATTCACTTCCCGGGTGAAGAAACACTTTATAAGGCCTTAGAGTGAGTAAAATGGCCATTTTCATTCACTTTTATCCATTCCACGAATCTTGCGTTTAGGGCCCCTGGAAGCATGAAAATCACTTTAAACATGCTCACTTTATCTCTAAAAGTGATGATCCACATATAAATGTGAGATTTAGTTGAAAGATGCAACATTTGAAAACGAACCATTTTTACCTTTTGAAGCATGTCGTAAGTGGGGTGTTATCTCTTTCATCAAAACGCGGGCTTTTTCGCATGCACATTAAAGACCTCCAAATGTTATTTTATTCATTTCCCGGGGTGAAGAAACACTTTATAAGGCCTCAGAGTGAGTAAATTGCCCATTTTCATTCACTTTTACCCATTCCATAAATCTTGCGTTCATGAAAATCACTTTAAACATGCTCATTTTATCTCTAAAAGTAATGATCCACATACAAATGTGAGATTTAGTTGCAAGATGCAACATTTGAAAATGAACCATTTTTACCTTTCTGGAGCATGTCGTAAGTGGGGTGTTATCTTTTTCAACAAAATTCTGGCGTTTTCGCTTGAACATTAAAGTTCTCCAAATGTTATTTAATTCACTTCCCGGGTGAAGAAACACTTTATAAGGACTCAGAGTGAGTAAATTGGCCATTTTAATTCACTTTTACCCATTCCACAAATCTTGCGTTTAGGGCCCCTGGAAGCATGAAAATCACTTTAAACATGCTCTTTTTATCTCTAAAAGTGATGATCCACTTACAAATGTGAGATTTAGTTGCAAGATGGAACATTTGAAAACGAACCATTTTTACCTTTCGAAGCATGTCGTAAGGGGGTGTTATCTCTTTCATCAAAACGCGGGCTTTTTCGCTTGAACATTAAAGACCTCCAAATGTTATTTCATTCATTTCCCGGGGTGAAGAAACACTTTATAAGGCCTCAGAGAGAGTATATTGTCCATTTTCATTCACTTTTATCCATTCCATAAATCTTGCGTTTAGGACTCCTGGAAGCATGAAAATCACTTTAAACATGCTCATTTTGTCTCTAAAAGTGATGATCCACATACAAATGTGAGATTTAGTTGAAAGATGCAACATTTGAAAACGATCTATTTTTACCTTTCGAAGCATGTCGTAAGGGGGGTGTTATCTCTATGATCAGAAATCGGGCGTTTTCGCTTGAACATTAAAGGCCGACAAATGTTATTTAATTCATTTCCCGGGTGAAGAAACACTTTATAATGCCTCAGAGTGAGTAAATTGGCTATTTTCATTCACTTTTACCCGTTCCACAAATCTTGCGTTTTGGGCCCCTGGGGTCATGAAAATCACTTTAAACATGCTCATTTTATCTCTAAAAGAGATGATCCACATACAAATGTGAGATTTAGTTGAAAGATGCAACATTTGAAAACGAACCATTTTTACCTTTCGAAGCATGTCGTAAGGGGGGGGGGTGTTATTTCTTTCATCAAAAATTGGGCGTTTTCGCTTGAACATTAAAGGCCTCCAAATGTATTTAATTCACTTCCCGGGTTAAGAAACACTTTATAAGGCCTTACAGTGAGTAAAATGGCCATTTTCATTCACTTTTATTCATTCCATAAATCTTGCGTTTAGGACTCCTGGAAGCATGAAAATCACTTTAAACATGCTCATTTTGTCTCTAAAAGTGATGATCCACATACAAATGTGAGATTTAGTTGAAAGATGCAACATTTGAAAACGATCTATTTTTACCTTTCGAAGCATGTCGTAAGGGGGGTGTTATCTCTATGATCAGAAATCGGGCGTTTTTGCTTGAACATTAAAGGCCGACAAATGTTATTTAATTCATTTCCCGGGGTGAAGAAACACTTTATAATGCCTCAGAGTGAGTAAATTGGCTATTTTCATTCACTTTTACCCGTTCCACAAATCTTGCGTTTTGGGCCCCTGGGGTCATGAAAATCACTTTAAACATGCTCATTTTATCTCTAAAAGTGATGATCCACATACAAATGTGAGATTTAGTTGAAAGATGCAACATTTGAAAACGAACAATTTTACCTTTCGAAGCATGTCGTAAGGGGGGGTGTTATTTCTTTCATCAAAAATTGGGCGTTTTCGCTTGAACATTAAAGGCCTCCAAATGTATTTAATTCACTTCCCGGGTGAAGAAACACTTTATAAGGCCTTACAGTGAGTAAAATGGCCATTTTCATTCACTTTTATTCATTCCACGAATCTTGCGTTTAGGGCCTCCTGGAAGCATGAAAATCACTTTAAACATGCTCATTTTGTCTCTAAAAGTGATGATCCACATACAAATGTGAGATTTAGTTGAAAGATGCAACATTTGAAAACGATCCATTTTTACCTTTCGAAGCATGTCGTAAGGGGGTTGTTATCTCTTTCATCAAAAATCGCGCGTTTTCGCTTGAACATTAAAGGCCTCCAAATGTATATAATTCACTTCCCGGGTGAAGAAACACTTTATAAGGCCTTAGAGTGAGTAAAATGGCCATTTTCATTCAATTTTATCCATTCCACGAATCTTGCGTTTAGTGCCCCTGGAAGCATGAAAATCACTTTAAACATGCTCATTTTATCTCTAAAAGTGATGATTCTCATACAAATGTGAGATTTAGTTGCAAGATGCAACATTTGAAAACGGACCATTTTTTAATCTTTCTGAAGCATGTCGTAAGGGGGTGTTATCTCTATGATCAGAAATCGGGCGTTTTCGCTTGAAGATTAAAGGCCTCCAAATGTTATTTAATTCATTTCCCGGGGTGAAGAAACACTTTATAATGCCTCAGAGTGAGTAAATTGGGCATTTTCATTCACTTTTACCCATTCCACAAATCTTACGTTTTGGGACCTTGGAATCATGAAAATCACTTTAAACATGCTCATTTTATCTCTAAAAGTGATGATCCACATACAAATGTGAGATTTAGTTGAAAGATGCAACATTTGAAAATGAACCATTTTCACCTTTCTGGAGCATGTCGTAAGGGGGGGTGTTATCTCTTTCATCAAAAATCAGGCGTTTTCGCTTGAACATTAAAAGCTCCAAATGTTATTTAATTCACTTCCCGGGGTGAAGAAACACTTTATAATGCCTCAGAGTGAGTAAATTGGGCATTTTCATTCACTTTTACGAATTCCACAAATGTTACGTTTTGGGACCTTGGAATCATGAAAATCACTTTAAACATGCTCATTTTATCTCTAAAAGTGATGATCCACATACAAATGTGAGATTTAGTTGAAAGATGCAACATTTGAAAACGAACCATTTTTACCTTTCGAAGCATGTCGTAAGGGGGTGTTATCTCTTTCATCAAAACGCGGGCTTTTTCGCATGCACATTAAAGACCTCCAAATGTTATTTAATTCATTTCCGGGGTGAAGAAACACTTTATAAGGCCTCAGAGTGAGTAAATTGCCCATTTTCATTCACTTTTACCCATTCCATAAATCTTGCGTTTAGGCCTCCTGGAAGCATGAAAATCACTTTAAACATGCTCATTTTATCTCTAAAAGTGATGATCCACTTACAAATGTGAGATTTAGTTGCAAGATGCAACATTTGAAAATTAACCATTTTTACCTTTCTGGAGCATGTCGTAAGGGGGGTGTTATCTTTTTCAACAAAATTCTGGCGTTTTCGCTTGAACATTAAAGTTCTCCAAATGTTATTTAATTCACTTCCCGGGGTGAAGAAACACTTTATAAGGACTCAGAGTGAGTAAATTGGCCATTTTAATTCACTTTTACCCATTCCACAAATCTTGCGTTTAGGGCCCCTGGAAGCATGAAAATCACTTTAAACATGCTCTTTTATCTCTAAAAGTGATGATCCACTTACAAATGTGAGATTTAGTTGCAAGATGGAACATTTGAAAACGAACGATTTTTACCTTTCGAAGCATGTCGTAAGGGGGGTGTTATCTCTTTCATCAAAACGCGGGCTTTTTCGCTTGAACATTAAAGACCTCCAAATGTTATTTCATTCACTTCCCGGGGTGAAGAAACACTTTATAAGGACTCAGTGTGAGTAAATTGGCCATTTTAATTCACTTTTACCCATTCCATAAATCTTGCGTTTAGGACTCCTGGAAGTATGAAAATCACTTTAAACATGCTCATTTTGTCTCTAAAAGTGATGATCCACATACAAATGTGAGATTTAGTTGAAAGATGCAACATTTGAAAACGATCTATTTTTACCTTTCGAAGCATGTCGTAAGGGGGTGTTATCTCTTTCATCAAAAATCGCGTGTTTTTGCTTGAACATTAAAGGCCTCCAAATGTATTTAATTCACTTCCCGGGTGAAGAAACACTTTATAAGGCCTCAGAGTGAGTAAAATGGCCATTTTCATTCACTTTTACCCATTCCACGAATCTTGCGTTTAGGGTCCCTGGAAGCATGAAAATCACTTTAAACATGCTCATTTTATCTCTAAAAGTGATGATTCTCATACAAATGTGAGATTTAGTTGCAAGATGCAACATTTGAAAACGGACCATTTTTTACCTTTCTGAAGCATGTCGTATGTGGGGGTGTTATCTCTAAGATCAGAAATCGGGCGTTTTTGCTTGAACATTAAAGGCTGACAAATGTTATTTAATTCATTTCCCGGGGTGAAGAAACACTTTATAATGCCTCAGAGTGAGTAAATTGGCTATTTTCATTCACTTTTACCCGTTCCACAAATCTTGCGTTTTGGGCCCCTGGGGTCATGAAAATCACTTTAAACATGCTCATTTTAATCTCTAAAAGTGATGATCCACATACAAATGTGAGATTTAGTTGAAAGATGCAACATTTGAAAACAAACCATTTTTACCTTTCGAAGCATGTCGCAAGGGAGGTGTTATTTCTTTCATCAAAAATTGGGCGTTTTTGCTTGAACATTAAAGGCCTCCAAATGTATTTAATTCACTTCCCGGGTGAAGAAACACTTTATAAGGCCTTAGAGTGAGTAAAATGGCCATTTTCATTCACTTTTATTCATTCCACGAATCTTGCGTTTAGTGCCCTGGAAGCATGAAAATCACTTTAAACATGCTCATTTTATCTCTAAAAGTGATGATCCACATACAAATGTGAGATTTAGTTGCAAGATGCAACATTTGAAAACGGACCATTTTTTATCTTTCTGAAACATGTCGTAAGGGGGGATGTTATCTCTATGATCAGAAATCGGGCGTTTTCGCTTGAACACTAAAGGCCTCCAAATGTTATTTAATTCATTTCCCGGGGTGAAGAAACAATTTATAATGCCCCAGAGTGAGTAAATTGGGCATTTTCATTCACTTTTACCCATTCCACAAATCTTACGTTTTGGGACCTTGGAATCATGAAAATCACTTTAAACATGCTCATTTTATCTCTAAAAGTGATGATCCACATACAAATGTGAGATTTAGTTGCAAGATGCAACATTTGAAAATTAACCATTTTTACCTTTCTGGAGCATGTCGTAAGGGGGTGTTATCTTTTTCAACAAAATTCTGGCGTTTTCGCTTGAACATTAAAGTTCTCCAAATGTTATTTAATTCACTTTCCGGGGTGAAGAAACACTTTATAAGGATTCAGAGTGAGTAAATTGGCCATTTTAATTCACTTTTACCCATTCCACAAATCTTGCGTTTAGGGCCCCTGGAAGCATGAAAATCACTTTAAACATGCTCTTTTTATCTCTAAAAGTGATGATCCACTTACAAATGTGAGATTTAGTTACAAGATGGAACATTTGAAAACGAACCATTTTTACCTTTCGAAGCATGTCGTAAGGGGGGGTGTTATCTCTTTCATCAAAACGCGGGCTTTTTTGCTTGAACATTAAAGACCTCCAAATGTTATTTAATTCACTTCCCGGTGTGAACAAACACTTTATAAGGCCTCAGAGTGAGTAAATTGTCAATTTTCATTCACTTTTACCCATTCCACAAATGTTACGTTTTGGGAACTTGGAATCATGAAAATCACTTTAAACATGCTCACTTTATCTCTAAAAGTGATGATCCACATACAAATGTGAGATTTAGTTGAAAGATGCAACATTTGAAAACGGACCATTTTTTACCTTTCTGAAGCATGTCGTAAGTGGGGGTGTTATCTCTTTCATCAAAACGCGGGCTTTTTCGCATGCACATTAAAGACCTCCAAATGTTATTTAATTCATTTCCCGGGGTGAAGAAACACTTTATAAGGCCTCAGAGTGAGTAAATTGCCCATTTTCATTCACTTTTACCCATTCCATAAATCTTGCGTTTAGGCCTCCTGGAAGCATGAAAATCACTTTAAACATGCTCATTTTATCTCTAAAAGTAATGATCCACATACAAATGTGAGATTTAGTTGCAAGATGCAACATTTGAAAATGAACCATTTTTACCTTTCTGGAGCATGTCGTAAGGGGGTGTTATCTTTTTCAACAAAATTCTGGCGTTTTCGCTTGAACATTAAAGTTCTCCAAATGTTATTTAATTCACTTCCCGGGGTGAAGAAACACTTTATAAGGACTCAGAGTGAGTAAATTGGCCATTTTAATTCACTTTTACCCATTCCACAAATCTTGCGTTTAGGGCCCCTGGAAGCATGAAAATCACTTTAAACATGCTCTTTTTATCTCTAAAAGTGATGATCCACTTACAAATGTGAGATTTAGTTGCAAGATGCAACATTTGAAAACGAACCATTTTTACCTTTCGAAGCATGTCGTAAGGGGGGGTGTTATCTCTTTCATCAAAACGCGGGCTTTTTCGCTTGAACATTAAAGACCTCCAAATGTTATTTCATTCATTTCCCGGGGTATAGACACACTTTATAAGGCCTCAGAGGGAGTAAATTGGCCATTTTAATTCACTTTTACCCATTCCACAAATCTTGCGTTTAGGGCCCCTGGAAGCATGAAAATCACTTTAAACATGCTCTTTTTATCTCTAAAAGTGATGATCCACTTACAAATGTGAGATTTAGTTGAAAGATTCAACATTTGAAAACGAACCATTTTTACCTTTCGAAGCATGTCGTAAGGGGGGTGTTATCTCTTTCATCAAAACGAGGGCTTTTTCGCTTGTACATTAAAGACCTCCAAATGTTATTTCATTCACTTCCCGGGGTGAAGAAACACTTTATAAGGACTCAGAGAGAGTATATTGTCCATTTTCATTCACTTTTACCCATTCCATAAATCTTGCGTTTAGGACTCCTGGAATCATGAAAATCACTTTAAACATGCTCATTTTATCTCTAAAAGTGATGATCCACATACAAATGTGAGATTTAGTTGAAAGATGCAACATTAGAAAATGAACCATTTTCACCTTTCTGGAGCATGTCGTAAGGGGGGGTGTTATCTCTTTCATCAAAAATCAGGCGTTTTTGCTTGAACATTAAAGGCCGACAAATGTTATTCAATTAATTTCCCGGGGTGAAGAAACACTTTATAATGCCTCAGAGTGAGTAAATTGGCTATTTTCATTCACTTTTACCCGTTCCACAAATCTTGCGTTTTGGGCTCCTGGGGTCATGAAAATCACTTTAAACATGCTCATTTTAATCTCTAAAAGTGATGATCCACATACAAATGTGAGATTTAGTTGAAAGATGCAACATTTAAAAATGATCTATTTTTACCTTTCGAAGCATGTCGTAAGGGGGTGTTATCTCTTTCATCAAAAGTCGCGCGTTTTTGCTTGAACATTAAAGGCCTCCAAATGTATTTAATTCACTTCGCGGGTGAAGAAACACTTTATAAGGCCTCAGAGTGAGTAAAATGGCCATTTTCATTCACTTTTACCCATTCCACGAATCTTGCGTTTAGGGCCCCTGGAAGCATGAAAATCACTTTAAACATGCTCATTTTATCTCTAAAAGTGATGATTCTCATACAAATGTGAGATTTAGTTGCAAGATGCAACATTTGAAAACGGACCATTTTTTACCTTTCTGAAGCATGTCGTAAGTGGGGGTGTTATCTCTATGATCAGAAATCGGGCGTTTTTGCTTGAACATTAAAGGCCGACAAATGTTATTTAATTCATTTCCCGGGGTGAAGAAACACTTTATAATGCCTCAGAGTGAGTAAATTGGCTATTTTCATTCACTTTTACCCGTTCCACAAATCTTGCGTTTTGGGCCCCTGGGGTCATGAAAATCACTTTAAACATGCTCATTTTATCTCTAAAAGTGATGATCCACATACAAATGTGAGATTTAGTTGAAAGATGCAACATTTGAAAACGAACCATTTTTACCTTTCGAAGCATGTCGTAAGGGGGGGTGTTATTTCTTTCATCCAAAATTGGGCGTTTTCGCTTGAACATTAAAGGCCTCCAAATGTATTTAATTCACTTCCCGGGTGAAGAAGTACTTTATAAGGCCTTACAGTGAGTAAAATGGCCATTTTCATTCACTTTTATGCATTACACAAATCTTGCGTTTACGCCCTCCTGGAAGCATGAAAATCACTTTAAACATGCTCATTTTGTCTCTAAAAGTGATGATCCACATACAAATGTGAGATTTAGTTGAAAGATGCAACATTTTAAAACGATCCATTTTTACCTTTCGAAGCATGTCGTAAGGGGGGGTGTTATCTCTTTCATCAAAAATCGCGTGTTTTCGCTTGAACATTAAAGGCCTCCAAATGTATTTGATCACTTCCCGGGGTGAAGAAACACTTTATAAGGCCTCAGAGTGAGTAAATTGTCCATTTTCATTCACTTTTACCCATTCCATAAATCTTGCATTTAGGCCTCCTGGAAGCATGAAAATCACTTTAAACATGCTCATTGTATCTCGATAAGTGATGATACACATACAAATGTGAGATTTACTTGAAAGATGCAACATTTGAAAATGGACCATTTTTACCTTTCTGAAGCATGTCGTAAGGGGGGTGTTATCTCTTTCATCAAAAATCGGGCGTGTTCGCTTGAACATTAAAGGGACCAAATGTATTTAATTCACTTCCCGGGTGAAGAAACACTTTATAAGGCCTTAGAGTGAGTAAAATGGCCATTTTCATTCACTTTTATCCATTCCACGAATCTTGCGTTTAGGGCCCCTGGAAGCATGAAAATCACTTTAAACATGCTCATTGTATCTCTAAAAGTGATGATTCTCATACAAATGCAACATTTGAAAACAAACCATTTTTACCTTTCGAAGCATGTCGTAAGGTGGGGTGTTATCTCTTTCATCAAAACGCGGGCTTTTTGCTTGAACATTAAAGACCTCCAAATGTTATTTAATTCACTTCCCGGTGTGAACAAACACTTTATAAGGCCTCAGAGTGAGTAAATTGTCAATTTTCATTCACTTTTACCCATTCCACAAATGTTACGTTTTGGGAACTTGGAATCATGAAAATCACTTTAAACATGCTCACTTTATCTCTAAAAGTGATGATCCACATACAAATGTGAGATTTAGTTGAAAGATGCAACATTTGAAAACGAACCATTTTTACCTTTTGAAGCATGTCGTAAGGGGGGTGTTATCTCTTTCATCAAAACGCGGGCTTTTTCGCATGCACATTAAAGACCTCCAAATGTTATTTAATTCATTTCCCGGGGTGAAGAAACACTTTATAAGGCCTCAGAGTGAGTAAATTGCCCATTTTCATTCACTTTTACCCATTCCATAAATCTTGCGTTCATGAAAATCACTTTAAACATGCTCATTTTATCTCTAAAAGTAATGATCCACATACAAATGTGAGATTTAGTTGCAAGATGCAACATTTGAAAATGAACCATTTTTACCTTTCTGGAGCATGTCGTAAGTGGGGGTGTTATCTTTTTCAACAAAATTCTGGCGTTTTCGCTTGAACATTAAAGTTCTCCAAATGTTATTTAATTCACTTCCCGGGGTGAAGAAACACTTTATAAGGACTCAGAGTGAGTAAATTGGCCATTTTAATTCACTTTTACCCATTCCACAAATCTTGCGTTTAGGGCCCCTGGAAGCATGAAAATCACTTTAAACATGCTCTTTTTATCTCTAAAAGTGATGATCCACTTACAAATGTGAGATTTAGTTGCAAGATGGAACATTTGAAAAAGAACCATTTTTACCTTTCGAAGCATGTTGTAAGGGGGGGTGTTATCTCTTTCATCAAAACGCGGGCTTTTTCGCTTGAACATTAAAGACCTCCAAATGTTATTTCATTCATTTCCCGGGGTGAAGAAACACTTTATAATGCCTCAGAGTGAGTAAATTGGCTATTTTCATTCACTTTTACCCGTTCCACAAATTTTGCGTTTTGGGCCCCTGGGGTCATGAAAATCACTTTAAACATGCTCATTTTATCTCTAAAAGTGATGATCCACATACAAATGTGAGATTTAGTTGAAAGATGCAACATTTGAAAACGAACCATTTTTACCTTTCGAAGCATGTCGTAAGGGGGGTGTTATTTCTTTCATCAAAAATTGGGCGTTTTCGCTTGAACATTAAAGGCCTCCAAATGTATTTAATTCACTTCCCGGGTGAAGAAACACTTTATAAGGCCTTACAGTGAGTAAAATGGCCATTTTCATTCACGTTTATTCATTCCATAAATCTTGCGTTTAGGACTCCTGGAAGCATGAAAATCACTTTAAACATGCTCATTTTGTCTCTAAAAGTGATGATCCACATACAAATGTGAGATTTAGTTGAAAGATGCAACATTTGAAAACGATCTATTTTTACCTTTCGAAGCATGTCGTAAGGGGGGGTGTTATCTCTATGATCAGAAATCGGGCGTTTTTGCTTGAACATTAAAGGCCGACAAATGTTATTTAATTCATTTCCCGGGTGAAGAAACACTTTATAATGCCTCAGAGTGAGTAAATTGGCTATTTTCATTCACTTTTACCCGTTCCACAAATCTTGCGTTTTGGGCCCCTGGGGTCATGAAAATCACTTTAAACATGCTCATTTTATCTCTAAAAGTGATGATCCACATACAAATGTGAGATTTAGTTGAAAGATGCAACATTTGAAAACGAACAATTTTTACCTTTCGAAGCATGTCGTAAGGGGGGGTGTTATTTCTTTCATCAAAAATTGGGCGTTTTCGCTTGAACATTAAAGGCCTCCAAATGTATTTAATTCACTTCCCGGGTGAAGAAACACTTTATAAGGCCTTACAGTGAGTAAAATGGCCATTTTCATTCACTTTTATTCATTCCACGAATCTTGCGTTTAGGGCCTCCTGGAAGCATGAAAATCACTTTAAACATGCTCATTTTGTCTCTAAAAGTGATGATCCACATACAAATGTGAGATTTAGTTGAAAGATGCAACATTTGAAAACGATCCATTTTTACCTTTCGAAGCATGTCGTAAGGGGGGGTGTTATCTCTTTCATCAAAAATCGCGCGTTTTCGCTTGAACATTAAAGGCCTCCAAATGTATTTAATTCACTTCCCGGGTGAAGAAACACTTTATAAGGCCTTAGAGTGAGTAAAATGGCCATTTTCATTCAATTTTATCCATTCCATGAATCTTGCGTTTAGTGCCCCTGGAAGCATGAAAATCACTTTAAACATGCTCATTTTATCTCTAAAAGTGATGATTCTCATACAAATGTGAGATTTAGTTGCAAGATGCAACATTTGAAAACGGACCATTTTTTAATCTTTCTGAAGCATATCGTAAGGGGGTGTTATCTCTATGATCAGAAATCGGGCGTTTTCGCTTGAAGATTAAAGGCCTCCAAATGTTATTTAATTCATTTCCCGGGGTGAAGAAACACTTTATAATGCCTCAGAGTGAGTAAATTGGGCATTTTCATTCACTTTTACCCATTCCACAAATCTTACGTTTTGGGACCTTGGAATCATGAAAATCACTTTAAACATGCTCATTTTATCTCTAAAAGTGATGATCCACATACAAATGTGAGATTTAGTTGAAAGATGCAACATTTGAAAATGAACCATTTTCAACTTTCTGGAGCATGTCGTAAGGGGGTGTTATCTCTTTCATCAAAAATCAGGCGTTTTCGCTTGAACATTAAAAGCTCCAAATGTTATTTAATTCACTTCCCGGGTGAAGAAACACTTTATAATGCCTCAGAGTGAGTAAATTGGGCATTTTCATTCACTTTTACGAATTCCACAAATGTTACGTTTTGGGACCTTGGAATCATGAAAATCACTTTAAACATGCTCATTTTATCTCTAAAAGTGATGATCCACATACAAATGTGAGATTTAGTTGAAAGATGCAACATTTGAAAACGAACCATTTTTACCTTTCGAAGCATGTCGTAAGGGGGTGTTATCTCTTTCATCAAAACGCGGGCTTTTTCGCATGCACATTAAAGACCTCCAAATGTTATTTAATTCATTTCCGGGGTGAAGAAACACTTTATAAGGCCTCAGAGTGAGTAAATTGCCCATTTTCATTCACTTTTACCCATTCCATAAATCTTGCGTTTAGGCCTCCTGGAAGCATGAAAATCACTTTAAACATGCTCATTTTATCTCTAAAAGTAATGATCCACCTACAAATGTGAGATTTAGTTGCAAGATGCAACATTTGAAAATTAACCATTTTTACCTTTCTGGAGCATGTCGTAAGGGGGGTGTTATCTTTTTCAACAAAATTCTGGCGTTTTCGCTTGAACATTAAAGTTCTCCAAATGTTATTTAATTCACTTCCCGGGGTGAAGAAACACTTTATAAGGACTCAGAGTGAGTAAATTGGCCATTTTAATTCACTTTTACCCATTCCACAAATCTTGCGTTTAGGGCCCCTGGAAGCATGAAAATCACTTTAAACATGCTCTTTTTATCTCTAAAAGTGATGATCCACTTACAAATGTGAGATTTAGTTGCAAGATGGAACATTTGAAAACGAACGATTTTTACCTTTCGAAGCATGTCGTAAGGGGGTGTTATCTCTTTCATCAAAACGCGGGCTTTTTCGCTTGAACATTAAAGACCTCCAAATGTTATTTCATTCATTTCCCGGGGTGAAGAAACACTTTATAAGGCCTCAGAGAGAGTATATTGTCCATTTTTATTCACTTTTACCCATTCCATAAATCTTGCGTTTAGGACTCCTGGAAGTATGAAAATCACTTTAAACATGCTCATTTTGTCTCTAAAAGTGATGATCCACATACAAATGTGAGATTTAGTTGAAAGATGCAACATTTGAAAACGATCTATTTTTACCTTTCGAAGCATGTCGTAAGGGGGTGTTATCTCTTTCATCAAAAATCGCGTGTTTTTGCTTGAACATTAAAGGCCTCCAAATGTATTTAATTCACTTCCCGGGTGAAGAAACACTTTATAAGGCCTCAGAGTGAGTAAAATGGCCATTTTCATTCACTTTTACCCATTCCACGAATCTTGCGTTTAGGGTCCCTGGAAGCATGAAAATCACTTTAAACATGCTCATTTTATCTCTAAAAGTGATGATTCTCATACAAATGTGAGATTTAGTTGCAAGATGCAACATTTGAAAACGGACCATTTTTTACCTTTCTGAAGCATGTCGTATGTGGGGGTGTTATCTCTATGATCAGAAATCGGGCGTTTTTGCTTGAACATTAAAGGCTGACAAATGTTATTTAATTCATTTCCCGGGGTGAAGAAACACTTTATAATGCCTCAGAGTGAGTAAATTGGCTATTTTCATTCACTTTTACCCGTTCCACAAATCTTGCGTTTTGGGCCCCTGGGGTCATGAAAATCACTTTAAACATGCTCATTTTAATCTCTAAAAGTGATGATCCACATACAAATGTGAGATTTAGTTGAAAGATGCAACATTTGAAAACAAACCATTTTTACCTTTCGAAGCATGTCGCAAGGGGGGTGTTATTTCTTTCATCAAAAATTGGGCGTTTTGCTTGAACATTAAAGGCCTCCAAATGTATTTAATTCACTTCCCGGGTGAAGAAACACTTTATAAGGCCTTAGAGTGAGTAAAATGGCCATTTTCATTCACTTTTATTCATTCCATGAATCTTGCGTTTAGTGCCCCTGGAAGCATGAAAATCACTTTAAACATGCTCATTTTATCTCTAAAAGTGATGATCCACATACAAATGTGAGATTTAGTTGCAAGATGCAACATTTGAAAACGGACCATTTTTTATCTTTCTGAAACATGTCGTAAGGGGGGATGTTATCTCTATGATCAGAAATCGGGCGTTTTCGCTTGAACACTAAAGGCCTCCAAATGTTATTTAATTCCTTTCCCGGGGTGAAGAAACAATTTATAATGCCCCAGAGTGAGTAAATTGGGCATTTTCATTCACTTTTACCCATTCCACAAATCTTACGTTTTGGGACCTTGGAATCATGAAAATCACTTTAAACATGCTCATTTTATCTCTAAAAGTGATGATCCACATACAAATGTGAGATTTAGTTGCAAGATGCAACATTTGAAAATTAACCATTTTTACCTTTCTGGAGCATGTCGTAAGGGGGTGTTATCTTTTTCAACAAAATTCTGGCGTTTTCGCTTGAACATTAAAGTTCTCCAAATGTTATTTAATTCACTTTCCGGGGTGAAGAAACACTTTATAAGGATTCAGAGTGAGTAAATTGGCCATTTTAATTCACTTTTACCCATTCCACAAATCTTGCGTTTAGGGCCCCTGGAAGCATGAAAATCACTTTAAACATGCTCTTTTTATCTCTAAAAGTGATGATCCACTTACAAATGTGAGATTTAGTTACAAGATGGAACATTTGAAAACAAACCATTTTTACCTTTCGAAGCATGTCGTAAGGGGGGTGTTATCTCTTTCATCAAAACGTGGGCTTTTTCGCTTGAACATTAAAGACCTCCAAATGTTATTTCATTCATTTCCTGGGGTGAAGAAACACTTTATAAGGCCTCAGAGAGAGTATATTGTCCATTTTCATTCACTTTTACCCATTCCATAAATCTTGCGTTTAGGACTCCTGGAAGCATGAAAATCACTTTAAACATGCTCATTTTGTCTCTAAAAGTGATGATCCACATACAAATGTGAGATTTAGTTGAAAGATGCAACATTTGAAAACGATCTATTTTTACCTTTCGAAGCATGTCGTAAGGGGGGGTGTTATCTCTTTCATCAAAAATCGCGTGTTTTCGCTTGAACATTAAAGGCCTCCAAATGTATTTAATTCACTTCCCGGGTGAAGAAACACTTTATAAGGCCTCAGAGTGAGTAAAATGGCCATTTTCATTCACTTTTACCCATTCCACGAATCTTGCGTTTAGGGCCCCTGGAAGCATGAAAATCACTTTAAACATGCTCATTTTATCTCTAAAAGTGATGATTCTCATACAAATGTGAGATTTAGTTGCAAGATGCAACATTTGAAAACGGACCATTTTTTACCTTTCTGAAGCATGTCGTAAGTGGGGTGTTATCTCTATGATCAGAAATCGGGCGTTTTTGCTTGAACATTAAAGGCCGACAAATGTTATTTAATTCATTTCCCGGGGTGAAGAAACACTTTATAATGCCTCAGAGTGAGTAAATTGGCTATTTTCATTCACTTTTACCCGTACCACAAATCTTGCGTTTTGGGCCCCTGGGGTCATGAAAATCACTTTAAACATGCTCATTTTAATCTCTAAAAGTGATGATCAACATACAAATGTGAGATTTAGTTGAAAGATGCAACATTTGAAAACGAACCATTTTTACCTTTCGAAGCATGTCGTAAGGGGGGGGGTGTTATTTCTTTCATCAAAAATTGGGCGTTTTCGCTTGAACATTAAAGGCCTCCAAATGTATTTAATTCACTTCCCGGGTGAAGAAACACTTTATAAGGCCTTAGAGTGAGTAAAATGGCCATTTTCATTCACTTTTATTCATTCCACGAATCTTGCGTTTAGGGCCCCTGGAAGCATGAAAATCACTTTAAACATGCTCATTTTATCTCTAAAAGTGATGATTCTCATACAAATGTGAGATTTAGTTGCAAGATGCAACATTTGAAAACGGAACATTTTTTATCTTTCTGAAGCATGTCGTAAGGGGGTGTTATCTCTATGATCAGAAATCGGGCGTTTTCGCTTGAACACTAAAGGCCTCCAAATGTTATTTAATTCATTTCCGGGGTGAAGAAACACTTTATAATGCCTCAGAGTGAGTAAATTGGGCATTTTCATTCACTTTTACCCATTCCACAAATCTTACGTTTTGGGACCTTGGAATCATGAAAATCACTTTAAACATGCTCATTTTATCTTTAAAAGTGATGATCCACATACAAATATGAGATTTAGTTGAAAGATGCAACATTTGAAAATGAACCATTATCACCTTTCTGGAGCATGTCGTAAGGGGGTGTTATCTCTTTCATCAAAAATCAGGTGTTTTCGCATGAACATTAAAGGCTCCAAATGTTATTTAATTCACTTCCCGGGGTGAAGAAACACTTTATAATGCCTCAGAGTGAGTAAATTGGGCATTTTCATTCACTTTTACCCATTCCACAAATTTTACGTTTTGGGACCTTGGAATCATGAAAATCACTTTAAACATGCTCATTTTATCTCTAAAAGTGATGATCCACATACAAATGTGAGATTTAGTTGAAAGATGCAACATTTGAAAACGAACCATTTTTACCTTTCGAAGTATGTCGTAAGGGGGTGTTATCTCTTTCATCAAAACGCGGGCTTTTTCGCTTGAACATTAAAGACCTCTAAATGTTATTTAATTCTTTTCCGGGGTGAAGAAACACTTTATAAGACCTCAGAGTGAGTAAATTGGCCATTTTAATTCACCTTTACCCATTCCACAAATCTTGCGTTTAGGGCCCCTGGAAGCATGAAAATCACTTTAAACATGCTCTTTTTATCTCTAAAAGTGATGATCCACTTACAAATGTGAGATTTAGTTGCAAGATGCAACATTTGAAAACGAACCATTTTTACCTTTCGAAGTATGTCGTAAGGGGGTGTTATCTCTTTCATCAAAAATCGCGCGTTTTCGCTTGAACATTAAAGGCCTCCAAATTTATTTAATTCACTTCCCGGGTGAAGAAACACTTTATAAGGCCTTAGAGTGAGTAAAATGGCCATTTTCATTCAATTTTATCCATTCCACGAATCTTGCGTTTAGGGCCACTGGAAGCATGAAAATCACATTAAACATGCTCATTTTATCTCTAAAAGTGATGATCCACATACAAATGTGAGATTTAGTTGAAAGATGCAACATTTGAAAACGAACAATTTTTACCTTTTGAAGCATGTCGTAAGGGGGGGTTGTTATTTCTTTCATCAAAAATTGGGCGTTTTCGCTTGAACATTAAAGGCCTCCAAATGTATTTAATTCACTTCCCGGGTGAAGAAACACTTTATTAGGCCTTAGAGTGAGTAAATTGGACATTTTCATTCACTTTTACCCATTCCACAAATCTTGCGTTTAGGGCCTCCTGGAAGCATGAAAATCACTTTAAACATGCTCATTTTGTCTCTAAAAGTGATGATCCACATACAAATGTGAGATTTACTTGAAAGATGCAACATTTGAAAACGATCCATTTTTACCTTTCGAAGCATGTCGTAAGGAGGGGTGTTATCTGTTTCATCAAAAATCGCGCATTTTCGCTTGAACATTAAAGGCCTCCAAATGTATTTAATTCACTTCCCGGGTGAAGAAACACTTTATAAGGCCTCAGAGTGAGTAAAATGGCTATTTTCATTCACTTTTACCCATTCCACGAATCTTGCGTTTAGGGCCCCTGGAAGCATGAAAATCACTTTAAACATGCTCATTTTATCTCTAAAAGTGATGATTCTCATACAAATGTGAGATTTAGTTGCAAGATGCAACATTTGAAAACGGACCATTTTTACCTTTCTGAGGCATGTCGTAAGTGGGGTGATATCTCTATGATCAGAAATCGGGTGTTTTTGCTTGAACATTAAAGGCCGAAAAATGTTATTTAATTCATTTCCCGGGGTGAAGAAACACTTTATAATGCCTCAGAGTGAGTAAATTGGCCATTTTCATTCACTTTTACCCGTTCCACAAATCTTGCGTTTTGGGCCCCTGGGGTCATGAAAATCACTTTAAACATGCTCATTTTATCTCTAAAAGTGATGATCCACATACAAATGTGAGATTTAGTTGAAAGATGCAACATTTGAAAACGAACCATTTTTACCTTTCGAAGCATGTCGTAAGGGGAGGTGTTATCTCTTTCATCAAAAATCGGGCGATTTCGCTTGAACATTAAAGGCCGCCAAATGTATTTAATTCACTTCCCGGGTGAAGAAACACTTTATAAGGCCTCAGAGTGAGTAAAATGGCCATTTTCATTCACTTTTACCCATTCCAGGAATCTTGCGTTTAGGGCCTCCTGGAAGCATGAAAAACACTGTAAACATGCTCTTTTTATCTCTAAAAGTGATCATCCACTTACAAATGTGAGATTTAGTTGCAAGATGCAACATTTGAAAACAAACCATTTTTACCTTTCGAAGCATGTCGTAAGGTGGGTATTAACTCTTTCATCAAAACGCGGATTTTTTCGCTTGAACATTAAAGACCTCCAAATGTTATTTAATTCATTTCCCGGGGTGAAGAAACACTGTATAAGGCCTCAGAGTGAGTAAATTGTCCATTTTCATTCACTTTTACCCATTTCATAAATCTTGCGTTTAGGCCTCCTGGAAGCTTGAAAATCACTTTAAACATGCTCATTTTATCTCTAAAAGTGATGATCCACATACAAATGTGAGATTTAGTTGAAAGATGCAACATTTGAAAACGAACCATTTTTACCTTTCGAAGCATGTCGTAAGTGGGGGTGTTATCTCTTTCATCAAAACGCGGGCTTTTTCGCTTGCACATTAAAGACCTCCAAATGTTATTTAATTCATTTCCCGGGGTGAAGAAACACTTTATAAGGCCTCAGAGTGAGTAAATTGCCCATTTTCATTCACTTTTACCCATTCCTTAAATCTTGCGTTTAGGTCTCCTGGAAGCATGAAAATCACTTTAAACATGCTCATTGTATCTCTAAAAGTGATGATCCACATACAAATGTGAGATTTAGTTGAAAGATGAAACATTTGAAAACGAACCATTTTTACCTTTTGAAGCATGTCGTAAGGGGGGGTGTTATTTCTTTCATCAAAAATTGGGCGTTTTTGCTTGAACATTAAAGGCCTCCAAATGTATTTAATTCACTTCCCGGGTGAAGAAACACTTTATAAGGCCTTAGAGTGAGTAAAATGGCCATTTTCATTCACTTTTATTCATTCCACGAACCTTGCGTTTAGGGCCCCTGGAAGCATGAAAATCACTTTAAACATGCTCATTTTATCTCTAAAAGTGATGATTCTCATACAAATGTGAGATTTAGTTGCAAGATGCAACATTTGAAAACGGACCATTTTTTACCTTTCTGAAGCATATCGTAAGTGGGGGTGTTATCTCTATGATCAGAAATCGGGCGTTTTGCTTGAACATTAAAGGCCGACAAATGTTATTTAATTCATTTCCCGGGGTGAAGAAACACTTTATAATGCCTCAGAGTGAGTAAATTGGCTATTTTCATTCACTTTTACCCGTTCCACAAATCTTGCGTTTTGGGCCCCTGGGGTCATGAAAATCACTTTAAACATGCTCATTTTATCTCTAAAAGTGATGATCCACATACAAATGTGAGATTTAGTTGAAAGATGCAACATTTGAAAACGAACCATTTTTACCTTTCGAAGCATGTCGTAAGGGGGTGTTATTTCTTTCATCCAAAATTGGGCGTTTTCGCTTGAACATTAAAGGCCTCCAAATGTATTTAATTCACTTCCCGGGTGAAGAAGTACTTTATAAGGCCTTACAGTGAGTAAAATGGCCATTTTCATTCACTTTTATGCATTACACAAATCTTGCGTTTACGCCCTCCTGGAAGCATGAAAATCACTTTAAACATGCTCATTTTGTCTCTAAAAGTGATGATCCACATACAAATGTGAGATTTAGTTGAAAGATGCAACATTTTAAAACGATCCATTTTTACCTTTCGAAGCATGTCGTAAGGGGGTGTTATCTCTTTCATCAAAAATCGCGTGTTTTCGCTTGAACATTAAAGGCCTCCAAATGTATTTGATCACTTCCCGGGGTGAAGAAACACTTTATAAGGCCTCAGAGTGAGTAAATTGTCCATTTTCATTCACTTTTACCCATTCCATAAATCTTGCATTTAGGCCTCCTGGAAGCATGAAAATCACTTTAAACATGCTCATTGTATCTCGAAAAGTGATGATACACATACAAATGTGAGATTTACTTGAAAGATGCAACATTTGAAAATGGACCATTTTTACCTTTCTGAAGCATGTCGTAAGGGGGGTGTTATCTCTTTCATCAAAAATCGGGCGTGTTCGCTTGAACATTAAAGGGACCAAATGTATTTAATTCACTTCCCGGGTGAAGAAACACTTTATAAGGCCTTAGAGTGAGTAAAATGGCCATTTTCATTCACTTTTATCCATTCCACGAATCTTGCGTTTAGGGCCCCTGGAAGCATGAAAATCACTTTAAACATGCTCATTGTATCTCTAAAAGTGATGATTCTCATACAAATGCAACATTTGAAAACAAACCATTTTTACCTTTCGAAGCATGTCGTAAGGTGGGGTGTTATCTCTTTCATCAAAACGCGGGCTTTTTTGCTTGAACATTAAAGACCTCCAAATGTTATTTAATTCACTTCCCGGTGTGAACAAACACTTTATAAGGCCTCAGAGTGAGTAAATTGTCAATTTTCATTCACTTTTACCCATTCCACAAATGTTACGTTTTGGGAACTTGGAATCATGAAAATCACTTTAAACATGCTCACTTTATCTCTAAAAGTGATGATCCACATACAAATGTGAGATTTAGTTGAAAGATGCAACATTTGAAAACGAACCATTTTTACCTTTTGCAGCATGTCGTAAGTGGGGTGTTATCTCTTTCATCAAAACGCGGGCTTTTTCGCATGCACATTAAAGACCTCCAAATGTTATTTAATTCATTTCCCGGGGTGAAGAAACACTTTATAAGGCCTCAGAGTGAGTAAATTGCCCATTTTCATTCACTTTTACCCATTCCATAAATCTTGCGTTCATGAAAATCACTTTAAACATGCTCATTTTATCTCTAAAAGTAATGATCCACATACAAATGTGAGATTTAGTTGCAAGATGCAACATTTGAAAATGAACCATTTTTACCTTTCTGGAGCATGTCGTAAGTGGGGGTGTTATCTTTTTCAACAAAATTCTGGCGTTTTCGCTTGAACATTAAAGTTCTCCAAATGTTATTTAATTCACTTCCCGGGGTGAAGAAACACTTTATAAGGACTCAGAGTGAGTAAATTGGCCATTTTAATTCACTTTTACCCATTCCACAAATCTTGCGTTTAGGGCCCCTGGAAGCATGAAAATCACTTTAAACATGCTCTTTTTATCTCTAAAAGTGATGATCCACTTACAAATGTGAGATTTAGTTGCAAGATGGAACATTTGAAAACGAACCATTTTTACCTTTCGAAGCATGTCGTAAGGGGGTGTTATCTCTTTCATCAAAACGCGGGCTTTTTCGCTTGAACATTAAAGACCTCCAAATGTTATTTCATTCATTTCCCGGGGTGAAGAAACACTTTATAAGGCCTCAGAGAGAGTATATTGTCCATTTTCATTCACTTTTACCCGTTCCACAAATCTTGCGTTTAGGACTCCTGGAAGCATGAAAATCACTTTAAACATGCTCATTTTGTCTCTAAAAGTGATGATCCACATACAAATGTGAGATTTAGTTGAAAGATGCAACATTTGAAAACGATCTATTTTTACCTTTCGAAGCATGTCGTAAGGGGGGTGTTATTTCTTTCATCAAAAATTGGGCGTTTTCGCTTGAACATTAAAGGCCTCCAAATGTATTTAATTCACTTCCCGGGTGAAGAAACACTTTATAAGGCCTTACAGTGAGTAAAATGGCCATTTTCATTCACTTTTATTCATTCCATAAATCTTGCGTTTAGGACTCCTGGAAGCATGAAAATCACTTTAAACATGCTCATTTTGTCTCTAAAAGTGATGATCCACATACAAATGTGAGATTTAGTTGAAAGATGCAACATTTGAAAACGATCTATTTTTACCTTTCGAAGCATGTCGTAAGGGGGGTGTTATCTCTATGATCAGAAATCGGGCGTTTTTGCTTGAACATTAAAGGCCGACAAATGTTATTTAATTCATTTCCCGGGGTGAAGAAACACTTTATAATGCCTCAGAGTGAGTAAATTGGCTATTTTCATTCACTTTTACCCGTTCCACAAATCTTGCGTTTTGGGCCCCTGGAATCATGAAAATCACTTTAAACATGCTCATTTTATCTCTAAAAGTGATGATCCACATACAAATGTGAGATTTAGTTGAAAGATGCAACATTTGAAAACGAACAATTTTTACCTTTCGAAGCATGTCGTAAGGGGGGGGGTGTTATTTCTTTCATCAAAAATTGGGCGTTTTTGCTTGAACATTAAAGGCCTCCAAATGTATTTAATTCACTTCCCGGGTGAAGAAACACTTTATAAGGCCTTACAGTGAGTAAAATGGCCATTTTCATTCACTTTTATTCATTCCACGAATCTTGCGTTTAGGGCCTCCTGGAAGCATGAAAATCACTTTAAACATGCTCATTTTGTCTCTAAAAGTGATGATCCACATACAAATGTGAGATTTAGTTGAAAGATGCAACATTTGAAAACGATCCATTTTTACCTTTCGAAGCATGTCGTATGGGGGGGTTGTTATCTCTTTCATCAAAAATCGCGCGTTTTCGCTTGAACATTAAAGGCCTCCAAATGTATTTAATTCACTTCCCGGGTGAAGAAACACTTTATAAGGCCTTAGAGTGAGTAAAATGGCCATTTTCATTCAATTTTATCCATTCCACGAATCTTGCGTTTAGTGCCCCTGGAAGCATGAAAATCGCTTTAAACATGCTCATTTTATCTCTAAAAGTGATGATTCTCATACAAATGTGAGATTTAGTTGCAAGATGCAACATTTGAAAACGGACCATTTTTTAATCTTTCTGAAGCATGTCGTAAGGGGGGGTGTTATCTCTATGATCAGAAATCGGGCGTTTTCGCTTGAAGATTAAAGGCCTCCAAATGTTATTTAATTCATTTCCCGGGGTGAAGAAACACTTTATAATGCCTCAGAGTGAGTAAATTGGGCATTTTCATTCACTTTTACCCATTCCACAAATCTTACGTTTTGGGACCTTGGAATCATGAAAATCACTTTAAACATGCTCATTTTATCTCTAAAAGTGATGATCCACATACAAATGTGAGATTTAGTTGAAAGATGCAACATTTGAAAATGAACCATTTTCAACTTTCTGGAGCATGTCGTAAGGGGGTGTTATCTCTTTCATCAAAAATCAGGCGTTTTCGCTTGAACATTAAAAGCTCCAAATGTTATTTAATTCACTTCCGGGTGAAGAAACACTTTATAATGCCTCAGAGTGAGTAAATTGGGCATTTTCATTCACTTTTACGAATTCCACAAATGTTATGTTTTGGGACCTTGGAATCATGAAAATCACTTTAAACATGCTCATTTTATCTCTAAAAGTGATGATCCACATACAAATGTGAGATTTAGTTGAAAGATGCAACATTTGAAAACGAACCATTTTTACCTTTCGAAGCATGTCGTAAGGGGGGTGTTATCTCTTTCATCAAAACGAGGGCTTTTTCGCATGCACATTAAAGACCTCCAAATGTTATTTAATTCATTTCCCGGGGTGAAGAAACACTTTATAAGGCCTCAGAGTGAGTAAATTGCCCATTTTCATTCACTTTTACCCATTCCATAAATCTTGCGTTTAGGCCTCCTGGAAGCATGAAAATCACTTTAAACATGCTCATTTTATCTCTAAAAGTAATGATCCACCTACAAATGTGAGATTTAGTTGCAAGATGCAACATTTGAAAATTAACAATTTTTACCTTTCTGGAGCATGTCGTAAGGGGGGGTGTTATCTTTTTCAACAAAATTCTGGCGTTTTCGCTTGAACATTAAAGTTCTCCAAATGTTATTTAATTCACTTCCCGGGGTGAAGAAACACTTTATAAGGACTCAGAGTGAGTAAATTGGCCATTTTAATTCACTTTTACCCATTCCACAAATCTTGCGTTTAGGGCCCCTGGAAGCATGAAAATCACTTTAAACATGCTCTTTTTATCTCTAAAAGTGATGATCCACTTACAAATGTGAGATTTAGTTGCAAGATGGAACATTTGAAAACGAACGATTTTTACCTTTCGAAGCATGTCGTAAGGGGGTGTTATCTCTTTCATCAAAACGCGGGCTTTTTCGCTTGAACATTAAAGACCTCCAAATGTTATTTCATTCATTTCCCGGGGTGAAGAAACACTTTATAAGGCCTCAGAGAGAGTATATTGTCCATTTTTATTCACTTTTACCCATTCCATAAATCTTGCGTTTAGGACTCCTGGAAGTATGAAAATCACTTTAAACATGCTCATTTTGTCTCTAAAAGTGATGATCCACATACAAATGTGAGATTTAGTTGAAAGATGCAACATTTGAAAACGATCTATTTTTACCTTTCGAAGCATGTCGTAAGGGGGTGTTATCTCTTTCATCAAAAATCGCGTGTTTTTGCTTGAACATTAAAGGCCTCCAAATGTATTTAATTCACTTCCCGGGTGAAGAAACACTTTATAAGGCCTCAGAGTGAGTAAAATGGCCATTTTCATTCACTTTTACCCATTCCACGAATCTTGCGTTTAGGGTCCCTGGAAGCATGAAAATCACTTTAAACATGCTCATTTTATCTCTAAAAGTGATGATTCTCATACAAATGTGAGATTTAGTTGCAAGATGCAACATTTGAAAACGGACCATTTTTTACCTTTCTGAAGCATGTCGTATGTGGGGGTGTTATCTCTATGATCAGAAATCGGGCGTTTTTGCTTGAACATTAAAGGCTGACAAATGTTATTTAATTCATTTCCCGGGGTGAAGAAACACTTTATAATGCCTCAGAGTGAGTAAATTGGCTATTTTCATTCACTTTTACCCGTTCCACAAATCTTGCGTTTTGGGCCCCTGGGGTCATGAAAATCACTTTAAACATGCTCATTTTAATCTCTAAAAGTGATGATCCACATACAAATGTGAGATTTAGTTGAAAGATGCAACATTTGAAAACAAACCATTTTTACCTTTCGAAGCATGTCGCAAGGGGGGGGTTATTTCTTTCATCAAAAATTGGGCGTTTTTGCTTGAACATTAAAGGCCTCCAAATGTATTTAATTCACTTCCCGGGTGAAGAAACACTTTATAAGGCCTTAGAGTGAGTAAAATGGCCATTTTCATTCACTTTTATTCATTCCACGAATCTTGCGTTTAGTGCCCCTGGAAGCATGAAAATCACTTTAAACATGCTCATTTTATCTCTAAAAGTGATGATCCACATACAAATGTGAGATTTAGTTGCAAGATGCAACATTTGAAAACGGACCATTTTTCATCTTTCTGAAACATGTCGTAAGGGGGATGTTATCTCTATGATCAGAAATCGGGCGTTTCGCTTGAACACTAAAGGCCTCCAAATGTTATTTAATTCATTTCCCGGGTGAAGAAACAATTTATAATGCCCCAGAGTGAGTAAATTGGGCATTTTCATTCACTTTTACCCATTCCACAAATCTTACGTTTTGGGACCTTGGAATCATGAAAATCACTTTAAACATGCTCATTTTATCTCTAAAAGTGATGATCCACATACAAATGTGAGATTTAGTTGCAAGATGCAACATTTGAAAATTAACCATTTTTACCTTTCTGGAGCATGTCGTAAGGGGGTGTTATCTTTTTCAACAAAATTCTGGCGTTTTCGCTTGAACATTAAAGTTCTCCAAATGTTATTTAATTCACTTTCCGGGGTGAAGAAACACTTTATAAGGATTCAGAGTGAGTAAATTGGCCATTTTAATTCACTTTTACCCATTCCACAAATCTTGCGTTTAGGGCCCCTGGAAGCATGAAAATCACTTTAAACATGCTCTTTTTATCTCTAAAAGTGATGATCCACATACAAATGTGAGATTTAGTTGAAAGATGCAACATTTGAAAACGATCTATTTTTACCTTTCGAAGCATGTCGTAAGGGGGGTGTTATCTCTTTCATCAAAAATCGCGTGTTTTCGCTTGAACATTAAAGGCCTCCAAATGTATTTAATTCACTTCCCGTGTGAAGAAAAACTTTATAAGGCCTCAGAGTGAGTAAAATGGCCATTTTCATTCACTTTTACCCATTCCACGAATCTTGCGTTTAGGGCCCCTGGAAGCATGAAAATCACTTTAAACATGCTCATTTTATCTCTAAAAGTGATGATTCTCATACAAATGTGAGATTTAGTTGCAAGATGCAACATTTGAAAACGGACCATTTTTACCTTTCTGAAGCATGTCGTAAGTGGGCGTGTTATCTCTATGATCAGAAATTGGGCGTTTTTGCTTGAACATTAAAGGCCGACAAATGTTATTTAATTCATTTCCCGGGTGAAGAAACACTTTATAATGCCTCAGAGTGAGTAAATTGGCTATTTTCATTCACTTTTACCCGTACCACAAATCTTGCGTTTTGGGCCCCTGGGGTCATGAAAATCACTTTAAACATGCTCATTTTAATCTCTAAAAGTGATGATCCACATACAAATGTGAGATTTAGTTGAAAGATGCAACATTTGAAAACAAACCATTTTTACCTTTCGAAGCATGTCGTAAGGGGGGTGTTATTTCTTTCATCAAAAATTGGGCGTTTTCGCTTGAACATTAAAGGCCTCCACATGTATTTAATTCACTTCCCGGGTGAAGAAACACTTTATAAGGCCTTAGAGTGAGTAAAATGGCCATTTTCATTCACTTTTATTCATTCCACGAATCTTGCGTTTAGGGCCCCTGGAAGCATGAAAATCACTTTAAACATGCTCATTTTATCTCTAAAAGTGATGATTCTCATACAAATGTGAGATTTAGTTGCAAGATGCAACATTTGAAAACGGAACATTTTTTATCTTTCTGAAGCATGTCGTAAGGGGGTGTGTGATCTCTATGATCAGAAATCGGGCGTTTTCGCTTGAACACTAAAGGCCTCCAAATGTTATTTAATTCATTTCCCGGGGTGAAGAAACACTTTATAATGCCTCAGAGTGAGTAAATTGGGCATTTTCATTCACTTTTACCCATTCCACAAATCCTACGTTTTGGGACCTTGGAATCATGAAAATCACTTTAAACATGTTCATTTTATCTCTAAAAGTGATGATCCACATACAAATATGAGATTTAGTTGAAAGATGCAACATTTGAAAATGAACCATTATCACCTTTCTGGAGCATGTCGTAAGGGGGTGTTATCTCTTTCATCAAAAATCAGGTGTTTTCGCATGAACATTAAAGGCTCCAAATGTTATTTAATTCACTTCCCGGGGTGAAGAAACACTTTATAATGCCTCAGAGTGAGTAAATTGGGCATTTTCATTCACTTTTACCCATTCCACAAATTTTACGTTTTGGGACCTTGGAATCATGAAAATCACTTTAAACATGCTCATTTTATCACTAAAAGTGATGATCCACATACAAATGTGAGATTTAGTTGAAAGATGCAACATTTGAAAACGAACCATTTTTACCTTTCGAAGTATGTCGTAAGGGGGGGTGTTATCTCTTTCATCAAAACGCGGGCTTTTTCGCTTGAACATTAAAGACCTCTAAATGTTATTTAATTCTTTTCCCGGGGTGAAGAAACACTTTATAAGACCTCAGAGTGAGTAAATTGGCCATTTTAATTCACCTTTACCCATTCCACAAATCTTGCGTTTAGGGCCCCTGGAAGCATGAAAATCACTTTAAACATGCTCTTTTTATCTCTAAAAGTGATGATCCACTTACAAATGTGAGATTTAGTTGCAAGATGCAACATTTGAAAACGAACCATTTTTACCTTTCGAAGTATGTCGTAAGGGGGTGTTATCTCTTTCATCAAAAATCGCGCGTTTTCGCTTGAACATTAAAGGCCTCCAAATGTATTTAATTCACTTCCGGGTGAAGAAACACTTTATAAGGCCTTAGAGTGAGTAAAATGGCCATTTTCATTCAATTTTATCCATTCCACGAATCTTGCGTTTAGGGCCACTGGAAGCATGAAAATCACATTAAACATGCTCATTTTATCTCTAAAAGTGATGATCCACATACAAATGTGAGATTTAGTTGAAAGATGCAACATTTGAAAACGAACAATTTTTACCTTTCGAAGCATGTCGTAAGGGGGGTTGTTATTTCTTTCATCAAAAATTGGGCGTTTTCAGCTTGAACATTAAAGGCCTCCAAATGTATTTAATTCACTTCCGGGTGAAGAATCACTTTATTAGGCCTTAGAGTGAGTAAATTGGACATTTTCATTCACTTTTACCCATTCCACAAATCTTGCGTTTAGGGCCTCCTGGAAGCATGAAAATCACTTTAAACATGCTCTTTTATCTCTAAAAGTGATGATCCACTTACAAATGTGAGATTTAGTTGCAAGATGCAACATTTGAAAACGAACCATTTTTACCTTTCGAAGCATGTCGTAAGTGGGGTGTTATCTCTTTCATCAAAACGCGCTTTTTTGCTTGCACATTAAAGACAAGAAACACTTTATAAGGCCTCAGAGTGAGTAAATTGCCCATTTTCATTCACTTTTACCCATTCCATAAATCTTGCGTTTAGGTCTCCTGGAAGCATGAAAATCACTTTAAACATGCTCATTGTATCTCTAAAAGTGATGATCCACTTACAAATGTGAGATTTAGTTGCAAGATGCAACATTTGAAAACAAACCATTTTTACCTTTCGAAGCATGTCGTAAGGTGGGGTGTTATCTCTTTCATCAAAACGCGGGCTTTTTGCTTGAACATTAAAGACCTCCAAATATTATTTAATTCACTTCCCGGGGTGAACAAACACTTTATAAGGCCTCAGATTGAGTAAATTGTCCATTTTCATTTACTTTTACCCATTCCACAAAACTTACGTTTTGGGAACTTGGAATCATGAAAATCACTTTAAACATGCTCATTTTATCTCTAAAAGTGATGATCCACATACAAATGTGAGATTTAGTTGAAAGATGCAACATTTGAAAACGAACCATTTTTACCTTTTGAAGCATGTCGTAAGGGGGTGTTATTTCTTTCATCAAAAATTGGGCGTTTTTGCTTGAACGTTAAAGGCCTCCAAATGTATTTAATTCACTTCCCGGGTGAAGAAACACTTTATAAGGCCTTAGAGTGAGTAAAATGGCCATTTTCATTCACTTTTATTCATTCCACGAACCTTGCGTTTAGGGCCCCTGGAAGCATGAAAATCACTTTAAACATGCTCATTTTATCTCTAAAAGTGATGATTCTCATACAAATGTGACATTTAGTTGCAAGATGCAACATTTGAAAACGGACCATTTTTATCTTTCTGAAGCATGTCGTAAGGGGGGTGTTATCTCTATGATCAGAAATTGGGCGTTTTCGCTGAACATTAAAGGCTCCAAATGTTATTTAATTCACTTCCCGGGTGAAGAAACACTTTATAATGCCTCAGAGTGAGTAAATTGGGCATTTTCATTCACTTTTACCCATTCCACAAATTTTACGTTTTGGGACCTTGGAATCATGAAAATCACTTTAAACATGCTCATTTTATCTCTAGAAGTGATGATCCACATACAAATGTGATATTTAGTTGAAAGATGCAACATTTGAAAATGAACCATTTTCCCCTTTCTGGAGCATGTCGTAATGGGGGGTGTTATCTCTTTCATCAAAAATCAGGCGTTTTCGCTTGAACATTAAAGGCTCCAAATGTTATTTAATTCACTTCCCGGGGTGAAGAAACACTTTATAATGCCTCAGAGTGAGTAAATTGGGCATTTTCATTCACTTTTACCCATTCCACAAATTTTACGTTTTGGAACCTTGGAATCATGAAAATCACTTTAAACATGCTCTTTTTTCTCTAAAAGTGATGATCCACTTACAAATGTGAGATTTAGTTGCAAGATGCAACATTTGAAAACGAACCATTTTTACCTTTTGAAGCATGTCGTAAGGGGGTGTTATCTCTTTCATCAAAAGCGGGCTTTTTAGCTTGAACATTAAAGACCTCCAAATGTTCTGTAATTCATTTCCGGGGTGAAGAAACACTTTATAAGTCCTCAGAGAGAGTAAATTCTCCATTTTCATTCACTTGTACCCATGCCATAAATCTTGCGTTTAGGCCTCCTAGAAGCATGAAAATCACTTTAAACATGCTCATTTTATCTCTAAAAGTGATGATCCACATACAAATGTGAGATTTAGTTGCAAGATGCAACATTTGAAAACGGACCATTTTTTATTTTTCTGAAGCATGTCGTAAGGGGGGGTGTTATCTCTATGATCAGAAATCGGGCGTTTTCGCTTGAACATTAAAGGCCTCCAAATGTTATTTAATTCATTTCCCGGGTGAAGAACCACTTTATAATGCCTCAGTGTGAGTAAATTGGGCATTTTCATTCACTTTTACCCATTCCACAAATCTTACGTTTTGGGACCTTGGAATCATGAAAATCACTTTAAACATGCTCATTTTATCTCTAAAAGTGATGATCCACATACAAATGTCAGATTTAGTTGAAAGATGCAACATTTGAAAATGAACCAATTTTTACCTTTCGAAGCATGTCTAAGGGGGTTGTTATTTCTTTCATCAAAAATTGGGCGTTTTCGCTTGAACATTAAAGGCCTCCAAATGTATTTAATTCACTTCCCGGGTGAAGAAACACTTTATTAGGCCTTAGAGTGAGTAAATTGGACATTTTCATTCACTTTTACCCATTCCACAAATTTTACGTTTTGGGACCTTGGAATCATGAAAATCACTTTAAAAATGCTCATTTTATCTCTAGAAGTGATGATCCACATACAAATGTGAGATTTAGTTGAAAGATGCAACATTTGAAAATGAACCATTTTCACCTTTCTGGAGCATGTCGTAATGGGGGTGTTATCTCTTTCATCAAAAATCAGGTTTTTTCGCTTGAACATTAAAGGCTCCAAATGTTATTTAATTCACTTCCCGGGGTGAAGAAACACGTTATAATGCCTCAGAGTGAGTAAATTGGGCATTTTCATTCACTTTTACCCATTCCACAAATTTTACGTTTTGGAACCTTGGAATCATGAAAATCACTTTAAACATGCTCTTTTTTTCTCTAAAAGTGATGATCCACTTACAAATGTGAGATTTAGTTGCAAGATGCAACATTTGAAAACGAACCATTTTTACCTTTTGAAGCATGTCGTAAGGGGGTGTTATCTCTTTCATCAAAACGCGGGCTTTTAGCTTGAACATTAAAGACCTCCAAATGTTCTGTAATTCATTTCCCGGGTGAAGAAACACTTTATAAGTCCTCAGAGAGAGTAAATTCTCCATTTTCATTCACTTGTACCCATGCCATAAATCTTGCGTTTAGGCCTCCTAGAAGCATGAAAATCACTTTAAACATGCTCATTTTATCTCTAAAAGTGATGATCCACATACAAATGTGAGATTTAGTTGCAAGATGCAACATTTGAAAACGGACCATTTTTATTTTTCTGAAGCATGTCGTAAGGGGGGGTGTTATCTCTATGATCAGAAATCGGGCGTTTTCGCTTGAACATTAAAGGCCTCCAAATGTTATTTAATTCATTTCCCGGGTGAAGAACCACTTTATAATGCCTCAGCGTGAGTAAATTGGGCATTTTCATTCACTTTTACCCATTCCACAAATCTTACGTTTTGGGACCTTGGAATCATGAAAATCACTTTAAACATGCTCATTTTATCTCTAAAAGTGATGATCCACATACAAATGTCAGATTTAGTTGAAAGATGCAACATTTGAAAACGAACCAATTTTTACCTTTCGAAGCATGTCTAAGGGGGTTGTTATTTCTTTCATCAAAAATTGGGCGTTTTCGCTTGAACATTAAAGGCCTCCAAATGTATTTAATTCACTTCCCGGGTGAAGAAACACTTTATTAGGCCTTAGAGTGAGTAAATTGGACATTTTCATTCACTTTTACCCATTCCACAAATCTTGCATTTAGGGCCTCCTGGAAGCATGAAAATCACTTTAAACATGCTCATTTTGTCTCTAAAAGTGATGATCCACATACAAATGTGAGATTTAGTTGAAAGATGCAACATTTGAAAATGATCCATTTTTACCTTTTGAAGCATGTCGTAAGGGGGTGTTATCTCTTTCATCAAAAATCGCGCGTTTTCGCTTGAACATTAAAGGCCTCCAAATGTATTTAATTCACTTCCCGGGTGAAGAAACACTTTATAAGGCCTCAGAGTGAGTAAAATGGCTATTTTCATTCACTTTTACCCATTCCACGAATCTTGCGTTTAGGGCCCCTGGAAGCATGAAAATCACTTTAAACATGCTCATTTTATCTCTAAAAGTGATGATCCACATACAAATGTGAGATTTAGTTGAAAGATGCAACATTTGAAAACGAACCATTTTTACCTTTCGAAGCATGTCGTAAGGGAGGTGTTATCTCTTTCATCAAAAATCGGGCGATTTCGCTTGAACATTAAAGGCCGCCAAATGTATTTAATTCACTTCCCGGGTGAAGAAACACTTTATAAGGCCTCAGAGTGAAGTAAAATGGCCATTTTCATTCACTTTTACCCATTCCACGAATCTTGCGTTTAGGGCCTCCTGGAAGCATGAAAATCACTGTAAACATGCTCTTTTTATCTCTAAAAGTGATCATCCACTTACAAATGTGAGATTTAGTTGCAAGATGCAACATTTGAAAACAAACCATTTTTACCTTTCGAAGCATGTCGTAAGGTGGGTGTTATCTCTTTCATCCAAACGCGGGCTTTTTCGCTTGAACATTAAAGACCTCCAAATGTTATTTAATTCATTTCCCGGGGTGAAGAAACACTGTATAAGGCCTCAGAGTGAGTAAATTGTCCATTTTCATTCACTTTTACCCATTTCATAAATCTTGCGTTTAGGCCTCCTGGAAGCTTGAAAATCACTTTAAACATGCTCATTTTATCTCTAAAAGTGATGATCCACATACAAATGTGAGATTTAGTTGAAAGATGCAACATTTGAAAACAAACCATTTTTACCTTTTGAAGCATGTCGTAAGTGGGGGTGTTATCTCTTTCATCAAAACGCGGGCTTTTTCGCTTGCACATTAAAGACCTCCAAATGTTATTTAATTCATTTCCCGGGGTGAAGAAACACTTTATAAGGCCTCAGAGTGAGTAAATTGCCCATTTTCATTCACTTTTACCCATTCCACAAAACTTACGTTTTGGGAACTTGGAATCATGAAAATCACTTTAAACATGCTCATTTTATCTCTAAAAGTGATGATCCACATACAAATGTGAGATTTAGTTGAAAGATGAAACATTTGAAAACGAACCATTTTTACCTTTTGAATCATGTCGTAAGGGGGGGGGTGTTATTTCTTTCATCAAAAATTGGGCGTTTTTGCTTGAACATTAAAGGCCTCCAAATGTATTTAATTCACTTCCCGGGTGAAGAAACACTTTATAAGGCCTTAGAGTGAGTAAAATGTCCATTTTCATTCACTTTTATTCATTCCACGAACCTTGCGTTTAGGGCCCCTGGAAGCATGAAAATCACTTTAAACATGATCATTTTATCTCTAAAAGTGATGATTCTCATACAAATGTGACATTTAGTTGCAAGATGCAACATTTGAAAACGGACCATTTTTTATCTTTCTGAAGCATGTCGTAAGGGGGGGTGTTATCTCTATGATCAGAAATCGGGCGTTTTCGCTTGAACATTAAAGGCTCCAAATGTTATTTAATTCATTTCCCGGGGTGAAGAAACACTTTATAAGGCCTCAGAGTGAGTAAATTGCCCATTTTCATTCACTTTTACCCATTCCATAAATCTTGCGTTTAGGTCTCCCGGAAGCATGAAAATCACTTTAAACATGCTCATTGTATCTCTAAAAGTGATGATCCACTTACAAATGTGAGATTTAGTTGCAAGATGCAACATTTGAAAACAAACCATTTTTACCTTTCGAAGCATGTCGTAAGGTGGGGTGTTATCTCTTTCATCAAAACGCGGGCTTTTTTGCTTGAACATTAAAGACCTCCAAATATTATTTAATTCACTTCCCGGGGTGAACAAACACTTTATAAGGCCTCAGATTGAGTAAATTGTCCATTTTCATTTACTTTTACCCATTCCACAAAACTTACGTTTTGGGAACTTGGAATCATGAAAATCACTTTAAACATGCTCATTTTATCTCTAAAAGTGATGATCCACATACAAATGTGAGATTTAGTTGAAAGATGAAACATTTGAAAACGAACCATTTTTACCTTTTGAAGCATGTCGTAAGGGGGGGTGTTATTTCTTTCATCAAAAATTGGGCGTTTTTGCTTGAACATTAAAGGCCTCCAAATGTATTTAATTCACTTCCCGGGTGAAGAAACACTTTATAAGGCCTTAGAGTGAGTAAAATGGCCATTTTCATTCACTTTTATTCATTCCACGAACCTTGCGTTTAGGGCCCCTGGAAGCATGAAAATCACTTTAAACATGCTCATTTTATCTCTAAAAGTGATGATTCTCATACAAATGTGACATTTAGTTGCAAGATGCAACATTTGAAAACGGACCATTTTTTATCTTTCTGAAGCATGTCGTAACGGGGGGGTGTTATCTCTATGATCAGAAATCGGGCATTTTCGCTTGAACATTAAAGGCTCCAAATGTTATTTAATTCACTTCCCGGGGTGAAGAAACACTTTATAATGCCTCAGAGTGAGTAAATTGGGCATTTTCATTCACTTTTACCCATTCCACAAATTTTACGTTTTGGGACCTTGGAATCATGAAAATCACTTTAAAAATGCTCATTTTATCTCTAGAAGTGATGATCCACATACAAATGTGAGATTTAGTTGAAAGATGCAACATTTGAAAATGAACCATTTTCACCTTTCTGGAGCATGTCGTAATGGGGTGTTATCTCTTTCATCAAAAATCAGGTGTTTTCGCTTGAACATTAAAGGCTCCAAATGTTATTTAATTCACTTCCCGGGGTGAAGAAACACTTTATAATGCCTCAGAGTGAGTAAATTGGGCATTTTCATTCACTTTTACCCATTACACAAATTTTACGTTTTGGAACCTTGGAATCATGAAAATCACTTTAAACATGCTCTTTTTTTCTCTAAAAGTGATGATCCACTTACAAATGTGAGATTTAGTTGCAAGATGCAACATTTGAAAACGAACCATTTTTACCTTTTGAAGCATGTCGTAAGGGGGGTGTTATCTCTTTCATCAAAACGCGGGCTTTTTAGCTTGAACATTAAAGACCTCCAAATGTTCTGTAATTCATTTCCCGGGGTGAAGAAACACTTTATAAGTCCTCAGAGAGAGTAAATTCTCCATTTTCATTCACTTGTACCCATGCCATAAATCTTGCGTTTAGGCCTCCTAGAAGAATGAAAATCACTTTAAACATGCTCATTTTATCTCTAAAAGTGATGATCCACATACAAATGTGAGATTTAGTTGCAAGATGCAACATTTGAAAACGGACCATTTTTTTTTTTCTGAAGCATGTTGTAAGGGGGGGGGGTGGTATCTCTATGATCAGAAATTGGGCGTTTTCGCTTGAACATTAAAGGCCTCCAAATGTTATTTAATTCATTTCCCGGGGTGAAGAACCACTTTATAAGGCCTCAGAGTGAGTAAATTGCCCATTTTCATTCACTTTTACCCATCCATAAATCTTGCGTTTAGGCCTCCTGGAAGCATGAAAATCACTTTAAACATGCTCATTTTATCTCTAAAAGTAATGATCCACATACAAATGTGAGAATTAGTTGCAAAATGCAACATTTGAAAATGAACCATTTTTACCTTTCGAAGCATGTCGTAAGGGGGGTGTTATCTCTTTCATCAAAACGCGGTCTTTTTCGCTTGCACATTAAAGACCTCCAAATGTTATGTTATTCATTTCCCGGGGTGAAGAAACACTTTATAAGGCCTCAGAGTGAGTAAATTGCCCATTTTCATTCACTTTTACCCATCCATAAATCTTGCGTTTAGGCCTCCTGGAAGCATGAAAATCACTTTAAACATGCTCATTTTATCTCTAAAAGTAATGATCCACATACAAATGTGAGATTTAGTTGCAAAATGCAACATTTGAAAATGAACCATTTTTACCTTTCTGGAGCATGTCGTAAGGGGGGGTGTTATCTTTTTCATCAAAATTCTGGAGTTTTCGCTGGAACATTAAAGTTCTCCAAATGTTATTTAATTCACTTCCCGGGGTGAAGAAACACTTTATAAGGCCTCAGAGAGAGTATATTGTCCATTTTCATTCACTTTTACCCATTCCATAAATCTTGCGCTTAGGACTACTGGAAGCATGAAAATTACATTAAACATGCTCATTTTATCTCTAAAAGTGATGATCCACATACAAATGTGAGATTTAGTTGAAAGATGCAACATTTGAAAACGAACAATTTTTACCTTTCGAAGCATGTCGTAAGGGGGGGTTGTTATTTCTTTCATCAAAAATTGGGCGTTTTCGCTTGAACATTAAAGGCCTCCAAATGTATTTAATTCACTTCCCGGGTGAAGAAACACTTTATTAGGCCTTAGAGTGAGTAAATTGGACATTTTCATTCACTTTTACCCATTCCACAAATCTTGCGTTTAGGCCTCCTGGAAGCTTGAAAATCACTTTAAACATGCTCATTTTATCTCTAAAAGTGATGATCCACATACAAATGTGAGATTTAGTTGAAAGATGCAACATTTGAAAACGAACCATTTTTACCTTTCGAAGCATGTCGTAAGTGGGGGTGTTATCTCTTTCATCAAAACGCGGGCTTTTTTGCTTGCACATTAAAGACAAGAAACACTTTATAAGGCTTCAGAGTGAGTAAATTGCCCATTTTCATTCACTTTTACCCATTCCATAAATCTTGCGTTTAGGTCTCCTGGAAGCATGAAAATCACTTTAAACATGCTCATTGTATCTCTAAAAGTGATGATCCACTTACAAATGTGAGATTTAGTTGCAAGATGCAACATTTGAAAACAAACCATTTTTACCTTTCGAAGCATGTCGTAAGGTGGGGTGTTATCTCTTTCATCAAAACGCGGGCTTTTTTGCTTGAACATTAAAGACCTCCAAATATTATTTAATTCACTTCCCGGGGGTGAACAAACACTTTATAAGGCCTCAGATTGAGTAAATTGTCCATTTTCATTTACTTTTACCCATTCCACAAAACTTACGTTTTGGGAACTTGGAATCATGAAAATCACTTTAAACATGCTCATTTTATCTCTAAAAGTGATGATCCACATACAAATGTGAGATTTAGTTGAAAGATGCAACATTTGAAAACGAACCATTTTTACCTTTTGAAGCATGTCGTAAGGGGGGTGTTATTTCTTTCATCAAAAATTGGGCGTTTTTGCTTGAACATTAAAGGCCTCCAAATGTATTTAATTCACTTCCCGGGTGAAGAAACACTTTATAAGGCCTTAGAGTGAGTAAAATGGCCATTTTCATTCACTTTTATTCATTCCACGAACCTTGCGTTTAGGGCCCCTGGAAGCATGAAAATCACTTTAAACATGCTCATTTTATCTCTAAAAGTGATGATTCTCATACAAATGTGACATTTAGTTGCAAGATGCAACATTTGAAAACGGACCATTTTTTATCTTTCTGAAGCATGTCGTAAGGGGGTGTTATCTCTATGATCAGAAATCGGGCGTTTTCGCTGAACATTAAAGGCTCCAAATGTTATTTAATTCACTTCCCGGGTGAAGAAACACTTTATAATGCCTCAGAGTGAGTAAATTGGGCATTTTCATTCACTTTTACCCATTCCACAAATTTTACGTTTTGGGACCTTGGATTCATGAAAATCACTTTAAACATGCTCATTTTATCTCTAGAAGTGATGATCCACATACAAATGTGATATTTAGTTGAAAGATGCAACATTTGAAAATGAACCATTTTCACCTTTCTGGAGCATGTCGTAATGGGGGTGTTATCTCTTTCATCAAAAATCAGGTGTTTTCGCTTGAACATTAAAGGCTCCAAATGTTATTTAATTCACTTCCCGGGGTGAAGAAACACTTTATAATGCCTCAGAGTGAGTAAATTGGGCATTTTCATTCACTTTTACCCATTCCACAAATTTTACGTTTTGGAACCTTGGAATCATGAAAATCACTTTAAACATGCTCTTTTTTTCTCTAAAAGTGATGATCCACTTACAAATGTGAGATTTAGTTGCAAGATGCAACATTTGAAAACGAACCATTTTTACCTTTTGAAGCATGTCGTAAGGGGGGTGTTATCTCTTTCATCAAAACGCGGGCTTTTTAGCTTGAACATTAAAGACCTCCAAATGTTCTGTAATTCATTTCCCGGGGTGAAGAAACACTTTATAAGTCCTCAGAGAGAGTAAATTCTCCATTTTCATTCACTTGTACCCATGCCATAAATCTTGCGTTTAGGCCTCCTAGAAGCATGAAAATCACTTTAAACATGCTCATTTTATCTCTAAAAGTGATGATCCACATACAAATGTGAGATTTAGTTGCAAGATGCAACATTTGAAAACGGACCATTTTTTATTTTTCTGAAGCATGTCGTAAGGGGGGTGTTATCTCTATGATCAGAAATCGGGCGTTTTCGCTTGAACATTAAAGGCCTCCAAATGTTATTTAATTCATTTCCCGGGGTGAAGAACCACTTTATAATGCCTCAGCGTGAGTAAATTGGGCATTTTCATTCACTTTTACCCATTCCACAAATCTTACGTTTTGGGACCTTGGAATCATGAAAATCACTTTAAACATGCTCATTTTATCTCTAAAAGTGATGATCCACATACAAATGTCAGATTTAGTTGAAAGATGCAACATTTGAAAACGACCAATTTTTACCTTTCGAAGCATGTCTAAGGGGGGTTGTTATTTCTTTCATCAAAAATTGGGCGTTTCGCTTGAACATTAAAGGCCTCCAAATGTATTTAATTCACTTCCCGGGTGAAGAAACACTTTATTAGGCCTTAGAGTGAGTAAATTGGACATTTTCATTCACTTTTACCCATTCCACAAATCTTGCATTTAGGGCCTCCTGGAAGCATGAAAATCACTTTAAACATGCTCATTTTGTCTCTAAAAGTGATGATCCACATACAAATGTGAGATTTAGTTGAAAGATGCAACATTTGAAAATGATCCATTTTTACCTTTTGAAGCATGTCGTAAGGGGGGTGTTATCTCTTTCATCAAAAATCGCGCGTTTTCGCTTGAACATTAAAGGCCTCCAAATGTATTTAATTCACTTCCCGGGTGAAGAAACACTTTATAAGGCCTCAGAGTGAGTAAAATGGCTATTTTCATTCTCTTTTACCCATTCCACGAATCTTGCGTTTAGGGCCCCTGGAAGCATGAAAATCACTTTAAACATGCTCATTTTATCTCTAAAAGTGATGATTCTCATAGAAATGTGAGATTTAGTTGCAAGATGCAACATTTGAAAACGGACCATTTTTTACCTTTCTGAGGCATGTCGTAAGTGGGGGTGTTATCTCTATGATCAGAAATCGGGTGTTTTTGCTTGAACATTAAAGGCCGACAAATGTTATTTAATTCATTTCCCGGGGTGAAGAAACACTTTATAATGCCTCAGAGTGAGTAAATTGGCCATTTTCATTCACTTTTACCCGATCCACAAATCTTGCATTTTGGGCCCCTGGGGTCATGAAAATCACTTTAAACATGCTCATTTTATCTCTAAAAGTGATGATCCACATACAAATGTGATATTTAGTTGAAAGATGCAACATTTGAAAACGAACCATTTTTACCTTTCGAAGCATGTCGTAAGGGGAGGTGTTATCTCTTTCATCAAAAATCGGGCGATTTCGCTTGAACATTAAAGGCCGCCAAATGTATTTAATTCACTTCCCGGGTGAAGAAACACTTTATAAGGCCTCAGAGTGAGTAAAATGGCCATTTTCATTCACTTTTACCCATTCCACGAATCTTGCGTTTAGGGCCTCCTGGAAGCATGAAAATCACTGTAAACATGCTCTTTTTATCTCTAAAAGAGATCATCCACTTACAAATGTGAGATTTAGTTGCAAGATGCAACATTTGAAAACAAACCATTTTTACCTTTCGAAGCATGTCGTAAGGTGGGTGTTATCTCTTTCATCAAAACGCGGGCTTTTTCGCTTGAACATTAAAGACCTCCAAATGTTATTTAATTCATTTCCCGGGGTGAAGAAACACTGTATAAGGCCTCAGAGTGAGTAAATTGTCCATTTTCATTCACTTTTACCCATTTCATAAATCTTATGTTTAGGCCTCCTGGAAGCTTGAAAATCACTTTAAACATGCTCATTTTATCTCTAAAAGTGATGATCCACATACAAATGTGAGATTTAGTTGAAAGATGCAACATTTGAAAACGAACCATTTTTACCTTTCGAAGCATGTCGTAAGTGGGGGTGTTATCTCTTTCATCAAAACGCGGGCTTTTTCGCTTGCACATTAAAGACCTCCAAATGTTATTTAATTCATTTCCGGGGTGAAGAAACACTTTATAAGGCCTCAGAGTGAGTAAATTGCCCATTTTCATTCACTTTTACCCATTCCACAAAACTTACGTTTTGGGAACTTGGAATCATGAAAATCACTTTAAACATGCTCATTTTATCTCTAAAAGTGATGATCCACTTACAAATGTGAGATTTAGTTGCAAGATGCAACATTTGAAAACGAACCATTTTTACCTTTCGAAGCATGTCGTAAGGGGGGGTGTTATCTCTTTCATCAAAACGCGGGCTTTTTGCTTGAACATTAAAGACCTCCAAATATTATTTAATTCACTTCCCGGGGTGAACAAACACTTTATAAGGCCTCAGATTGAGTAAATTGTCCATTTTCATTTACTTTTACCCATTCCACAAAACTTACGTTTTGGGAACTTGGAATCATGAAAATCACTTTAAACATGCTCATTTTATCTCTAAAAGTGATGATCCACATACAAATGTGAGATTTAGTTGAAAGATGAAACATTTGAAAACGAACCATTTTTACCTTTTGAAGCATGTCGTAAGGGGGGTGTTATTTCTTTCATCAAAAATTGGGCGTTTTTGCTTGAACATTAAAGGCCTCCAAATGTATTTAATTCACTTCCCGGGTGAAGAAACACTTTATAAGGCCTTAGAGTGAGTAAAATGGCCATTTTCATTCACTTTTATTCATTCCACGAACCTTGCGTTTAGGGCCCCTGGAAGCATGAAAATCACTTTAAACATGCTCATTTTATCTCTAAAAGTGATGATTCTCATACAAATGTGACATTTAGTTGCAAGATGCAACATTTGAAAACGGACCATTTTTTATCTTTCTGAAGCATGTCGTAAGGGGGGGTGTTATCTCTATGATCAGAAATCGGGCGTTTTCGCTTGAACATTAAAGGCTCCAAATGTTATTTAATTCACTTCCCGGGGTGAAGAAACACTTTATAATGCCTCAAAGTGAGTAAATTGGGCATTTTCATTCACTTTTACCCATTCCACAAATTTTACGTTTTGGGACCTTGGAATCATGAAAATCACTTTAAAAATGCTCATTTTATCTCTAGAAGTGATGATCCACATACAAATGTGAGATTTAGTTGAAAGATGCAACATTTGAAAATGAACCATTTTCACCTTTCTGGAGCATGTCGTAATGGGGGTGTTATCTCTTTCATCAAAAATCAGGTTTTTCGCTTGAACATTAAAGGCTCCAAATGTTATTTAATTCACTTCCCGGGTAAAGAAACACGTTATAATGCCTCAGAGTGAGTAAATTGGGCATTTTCATTCACTTTTACCCATTCCACAAATTTTAAGTTTTGGAACCTTGGAATCATGAAAATCACTTTAAACATGCTCTTTTTTTCTCTAAAAGTGATGATCCACTTACAAATGTGAGATTTAGTTGCAAGATGCAACATTTGAAAACGAACCATTTTTACCTTTTGAAGCATGTCGTAAGGGGGTGTTATCTCTTTCATCAAAACGCGGGCTTTTTAGCTTGAACATTAAAGACCTCCAAATGTTCTGTAATTCATTTCCCGGGTGAAGAAACACTTTATAAGTCCTCAGAGAGAGTAAATTCTCCATTTTCATTCACTTGTGCCCATGCCATAAATCTTGCGTTTAGGCCTCCTAGAAGCATGAAAATCACTTTAAACATGCTCATTTTATCTCTAAAAGTGATGATCCACATACAAATGTGAGATTTAGTTGCAAGATGCAACATTTGAAAACGGACCATTTTTTATTTTTCTGAAGCATGTCGTAAGGGGGGGGGGTGTTATCTCTATGATCAGAAATCGGGCGTTTTCGCTTGAACATTAAAGGCCTCCAAATGTTATTTAATTCATTTCCCGGGGTGAAGAACCACTTTATAATGCCTCAGCGTGAGTAAATTGGGCATTTTCATTCACTTTTACCCATTCCACAAATCTTACGTTTTGGGACCTTGGAATCATGAAAATCACTTTAAACATGCTCATTTTATCTCTAAAAGTGATGATCCACATACAAATGTCAGATTTAGTTGAAAGATGCAACATTTGAAAACGAACCAATTTTTACCTTTCGAAGCATGTCTAAGGGGGGGGTTGTTATTTCTTTCATCAAAAATTGGGCGTTTTCGCTTGAACATTAAAGGCCTCCAAATGTATTTAATTCACTTCCCGGGTGAAGAAACACTTTATTAGGCCTTAGAGTGAGTAAATTGGACATTTTCATTCACTTTTACCCATTCCACAAATCTTGCATTTAGGGCCTCCTGGAAGCATGAAAATCACTTTAAACATGCTCATTTTGTCTCTAAAAGTGATGATCCACATACAAATGTGAGATTTAGTTGAAAGATGCAACATTTGAAAATGATCCATTTTTACCTTTCGAAGCATGTCGTAAGGGGGGTGTTATCTCTTTCATCAAAAATCGCGCTTTTCGCTTGAACATTAAAGGCCTCCAAATGTATTTAATTCACTTCCCGGGTGAAGAAACACTTTATAAGGCCTCAGAGTGAGTAAAATGGCTATTTTCATTCACTTTTACCCATTCCACGAATCTTGCGTTTAGGGCCCCTGGAAGCATGAAAATCACTTTAAACATGCTCATTTTATCTCTAAAAGTGATGATTCTCATAGAAATGTGAGATTTAGTTGCAAGATGCAACATTTGAAAACGGACCATTTTTTACCTTTCTGAGGCATGTCGTAAGTGGGGGTGTTATCTCTATGATCAGAAATCGGGTGTTTTTGCTTGAACATTAAAGGCCGAAAAATGTTATTTAATTCATTTCCCGGGGTGAAGAAACACTTTATAATGCCTCAGAGTGAGTAAATTGGCCATTTTCATTCACTTTTACCCGATCCACAAATCTTGCATTTTGGGCCCCTGGGGTCATGAAAATCACTTTAAACATGCTCATTTTATCTCTAAAAGTGATGATCCACATACAAATGTGAGATTTAGTTGAAAGATGCAACATTTGAAAACGAACCATTTTTACCTTTCGAAGCATGTCGTAAGGTGAGGTGTTATCTCTTTCATCAAAAATCGGGCGATTTCGCTTGAACATTAAAGGCCGCCAAATGTATTTAATTCACTTCCCGGGTGAAGAAACACTTTATAAGGCCTCAGAGTGAGTAAAATGGCCATTTTCATTCACTTTTACCCATTCCACGAATCTTGCGTTTAGGGCCTCCTGGAAGCATGAAAATCACTGTAAACATGCTCTTTTTATCTCTAAAAATGATCATCCACTTACAAATGTGAGATTTAGTTGCAAGATGCAACATTTGAAAACAAACCATTTTTACCTTCGAAGCATGTCGTAAGGTGGGTGTTATCTCTTTCATCAAAACGCGGGCTTTTTCGCTTGAACATTAAAGACCTCCAAATGTTATTTAATTCATTTCCCGGGGTGAAGAAACACTGTATAAGGCCTCAGAGTGAGTAAATTGTCCATTTTCATTCACTTTTACACATTTCATAAATCTTGCGTTTAGGCCTCCTGGAAGCTTGAAAATCACTTTAAACATGCTCAATTTATCTCTAAAAGTGATGATCCACATACAAATGTGAGATTTAGTTGAAAGATGCAACATTTGAAAACGAACCATTTTTACCTTTCGAAGCATGTCGTAAGTGGGGTGTTATCTCTTTCATCAAAACGCGGGCTTTTTCGCTTGCACATTAAAGACCTCCAAATGTTATTTAATTCATTTCCCGGGGTGAAGAAACACTTTATAAGGCCTCAGAGTGAGTAAATTGCCCATTTTCATTCACTTTTACCCATTCCATAAATCTTGCGTTTAGGTCTCCTGGAAGCATGAAAATCACTTTAAACATGCTCATTGTATCTCTAAAAGTGATGATCCACTAACAAATGTGAGATTTAGTTGCAAGATGCAACATTTGAAAACAAACCATTTTTACCTTTCGAAGCATGTCGTAAGGTGGCGTGTTATCTCTTTCATCAAAACGCGGGCTTTTTTGCTTGAACATTAAAGACCTCCAAATATTATTTAATTCACTTCCCGGGGGTGAACAAACACTTTATAAGTCCTCAGATTGAGTAAATTGTCCATTTTCATTTACTTTTACCCATTCCACAAAACTTACGTTTTGGGAACTTGGAATCATGAAAATCACTTTAAACATGCTCATTTTATCTCTAAAAGTGATGATCCACATACAAATGTGAGATTTAGTTGAAAGATGAAACATTTGAAAACGAACCATTTTTACCTTTTGAAGCATGTCGTAAGGGGGGGGGGTGTTATTTCTTTCATCAAAAATTGGGTGTTTTTGCTTGAACATTAAAGGCCTCCAAATGTATTTAATTCACTTCCCGGGTGAAGAAACACTTTATGAGGCCTTAGAGTGAGTAAAATGGCCATTTTCATTCACTTTTATTCATTCCACGAACCTTGCGTTTAGGGCCCCTGGAAGCATGAAAATCACTTTAAACATGCTCATTTTATCTCTAAAAGTGATGATTCTCATACAAATGTGACATTTAGTTGCAAGATGCAACATTTGAAAACGGACCATTTTTTATCTTTCTGAAGCATGTCGTAAGGGGGTGTTATCTCTATGATCAGAAATCGGGCGTTTTCGCTTGAAAATTAAAGGCTCCAAATGTTATTTAATTCACTTCCCGGGGTGAAGAAACACTTTATAATGCCTCAGAGTGAGTAAATTGGGCATTTTCATTCACTTTTACCCATTCCACAAATCTTACGTTTTGGGACCTTGGAATCATGAAAATCACTTTAAAAATGTTCATTTTATCTCTAGAAGTGATGATCCACATACAAATGTGAGATTTAGTTGAATGATGCAACATTTGAAAATGAACCATTTTCACCTTTCTGGAGCATGTCGTAATGGGGGTGTTATCTCTTTCATCAAAAATCAGGTTTTTCGCTTGAACATTAAAGGCTCCAAATGTTATTTAATTCACTTCCCGGGGTGAAGAAACACGTTATAATGCCTCAGAGTGAGTAAATTGGGCATTTTCATTCACTTTTACCCATTCCACAAATTTTACGTTTTGGAACCTTGGAATCATGAAAATCACTTTAAACATGCTCTTTTTTCTCTAAAAGTGATGATCCACTTACAAATGTGAGATTTAGTTGCAAGATGCAACATTTGAAAACGAACCATTTTTACCTTTTGAAGCATGTCGTAAGGGGGTGTTATCTCTTTCATCAAAACGCTGGCTTTTTAGCTTGAACATTAAAGACCTCCAAATGTTCTGTAATTCATTTCCCGGGTGAAGAAACACTTTATAAGTCCTCAGAGAGAGTAAATTCTCCATTTTCATTCACTTGTACCCATGCCATAAATCTTGCGTTTAGGCCTCCTAGAAGCATGAAAATCACTTTAAACATGCTCATTTTATCTCTAAAAGTGATGATCCACATACAAATGTGAGATTTAGTTGCAAGATGCAACATTTGAAAACGGACCATTTTTTATTTTTCTGAAGCATGTCGTAAGGGGGGTGTTATCTCTATGATCAGAAATCGGGCGTTTTCGCTTGAACATTAAAAGCCTCCAAATGTTATTTAATTCATTTCCCGGGGTGAAGAACCACTTTATAATGCCTCAGCGTGAGTAAATTGGGCATTTTCATTCACTTTTACCCATTCCACAAATCTTACGTTTTGGGACCTTGGAATCATGAAAATCACTTTAAACATGCTCATTTTATCTCTAAAAGTGATGATCCACATACAAATGTGAGATTTAGTTGAAAGATGAAACATTTGAAAACGAACCATTTTTACCTTTCGAAGCATGTCGTAAGTGGGGGTGTTATCTCTTTCATCAAAACGCGGGCTTTTTCGCTTGCACATTAAAGACCTCCAAATGTTATTTAATTCATTTCCCGGGTGAAGAAACACTTTATAAGGCCTCAGAGTGAGTAAATTGCCCATTTTCATTCACTTTTACCCATTCCATAAATCTTGCGTTTAGGTCTCCTGGAAGCATGAAAATCACTTTAAACATGCTCATTGTATCTCTAAAAGTGATGATCCACTTACAAATGTGAGATTTAGTTGCAAGATGCAACATTTGAAAACAAACCATTTTTACCTTTCGAAGCATGTCGTAAGGTGGGGTGTTATCTCTTTCATCAAAACGCGGGCTTTTTTGCTTGAACATTAAAGACCTCCAAATATTATTTAATTCACTTCCCGGGGTGAACAAACACTTTATAAGGCCTCAGATTGAGTAAATTGTCCATTTTCATTTACTTTTACCCATTCCACAAAACTTACGTTTTGGGACTTGGAATCATGAAAATCACTTTAAACATGCTCATTTTATCTCTAAAAGTGATGATCCACATACAAATGTGAGATTTAGTTGAAAGATGCAACATTTGAAAACGAACCATTTTTACCTTTTGAAGCATGTCGTAAGGGGGGGGTGTTATTTCTTTCATCAAAAATTGGGCGTTTTTGCTTGAACATTAAAGGCCTCCAAATGTATTTAATTCACTTCCCGGGTGAAGAAACACTTTATAAGGCCTTAGAGTGAGTAAAATGGCCATTTTCATTCACTTTTATTCATTCCACGAACCTTGCGTTTAGGGCCCCTGGAAGCATGAAAATCACTTTAAACATGCTCATTTTATCTCTAAAAGTGATGATTCTCATACAAATGTGACATTTAGTTGCAAGATGCAACATTTGAAAACGGACCATTTTTAATCTTTCTGAAGCATGTCGTAAGGGGGGTGTTATCTCTATGATCAGAAATCGGGCGTTTTCGCTTGAACATTAAAGGCTCCAAATGTTATTTAATTCACTTCCCGGGTGAAGAAACACTTTATAATGCCTCAGAGTGAGTAAATTGGGCATTTTCATTCACTTTTACCCATTCCACAAATTTTACGTGTTGGGACCTTGGAATCATGAAAATCACTTTAAACATGCTCATTTTATCTCTTGAAGTGATGATCCACATACAAATGTGAGATTTAGTTGAAAGATGCAACATTTGAAAATGAACCATTTTCACCTTTCTGGAGCATGTCGTAATGGGGGGTGTTATCTCTTTCATCAAAAATCAGGTGTTTTCGCTTGAACATTAAAGGCTCCAAATGTTATTTAATTCACTTCCCGGGGTGAAGAAACACTTTATAATGCCTCAGAGTGAGTAAATTGGGCATTTTCATTCACTTTTACCCATTCCACAAATTTTACGTTTTGGAACTTTGGAATCATGAAAATCACTTTAAACATGCTCTTTTTTTCTCTAAAAGTGATGATCCACTTACAAATGTGAGATTTAGTTGCAAGATGCAACATTTGAAAACGAACCATTTTTACCTTTTGAAGCATGTCGTAAGGGGGGTGTTATCTCTTTCATCAAAACGCGGGCTTTTTAGCTTGAACATTAAAGACCTCCAAATGTTCTTTAATTCATTTCCCGGGGTGAAGAAACACTTTATAAGTCCTCAGAGAGAGTAAATTCTCCATTTTCATTCACTTGTACCCATGCCATAAATCTTGCGTTTAGGCCTCCTAGAAGCATGAAAATCACTTTAAACATGCTCATTTTATCTCTAAAAGTGATGATCCACATACAAATGTGAGATTTAGTTGCAAGATGCAACATTTGAAAACGGACCATATTTTATTTTTCTGAAGCATGTCGTAAGGGGGGGTGTTATCTCTATGATCAGAAATCGGGCGTTTTCGCTTGAACATTAAAGGCCTCCAAATGTTATTTAATTCATTTCCCGGGGTGAAGAACCACTTTATAATGCCTCAGCGTGAGTAAATTGGGCATTTTCATTCACTTTTACCCATTCCATAAATCTTACGTTTTGGGACCTTGGAATCATGAAAATCACTTTAAACATGCTCATTTTATCTCTAAAAGTGATGATTCACATACAAATGTCAGATTTAGTTGAAAGATGCAACATTTGAAAACGAACCAATTTTTACCTTTCGAAGCATGTCGTAAGGGGGGTTGTTATTTCTTTCATCAAAAATTGGGCGTTTTCGCTTGAACATTAAAGGCCTCCAAATGTTATTTAATTCACTTCCCGGGGTGAAGAAACACTTTATAAGGCCTCAGAGAGAGTATATTGTCCTTTTCATTCACTTTTACCCATTCCATAAATCTTGCGCTTAGGACTACTGGAAGCATGAAAATCACATTAAACATGCTCATTTTATCTCTAAAAGTGATGATCCACATACAAATGTGAGATTTAGTTGAAAGATGCAACATTTGATAACGACCAATTTTTACCTTTCAAAGCATGTCGTAAGGGGGGGGTTGTTATTTCTTTCATCAAAAATTGGGCGTTTTCGCTTGAACATTAAAGGCCTCCAAATGTATTTAATTCACTTCCCGGGTGAAGAAACACTTTATTAGGCCTTAGAGTGAGTAAATTGGACATTTTCATTCACTTTTACCCATTCCACAAATCTTGCGTTTAGGGCCTCCTGGAAGCATGAAAATCACTTTAAACATGCTCATTTTGTCTCTAAAAGTGATGATCCACATACAAATGTGAAATTTAGTTGAAAGATGCAACATTTGAAAACGAACCATTTTTACCTTTCGAAGCATGTCGTAAGGGGAGGTGTTATCTCTTTCATCAAAATCGGGCGATTTCGCTTGAACATTAAAGGCCGCCAAATGTATTTAATTCACTTCCCGGGTGAAGAAACACTTTATTAGGCCTTAGAGTGAGTAAATTGGACATTTTCATTCACTTTTACCCATTCAACGAATCTTGTGTTTAGGGCCCTTGGAAGCATGAAAATCACTTTAAACATGCTCATTTTATCTCTAAAAGTGATGAATCTCATACAAATGTGAGATTTAGTTGCAAGATGCAACATTTGAAAACGGACCATTTTTTACCTTTCTGAAGCATGTCGTAAGTTGGGGGTGTTATCTCTATGATCAGAAATCAGGCGTTTTCGCTTGAACATTAAAGACCTCCAAATGTTATTTAATTCACTTCCCGGGGTGAAGAAACACTTTCTAAGGACTCAGAGTGAGTAAATTGGCCATTTTAATTCACTTTTACCCATTCCACAAATCTTGCGTTTAGGGCCCCTGGAAGCATGAAAATCACTTTAAACATGCTCATTTTATCTCTAAAAGTGATGATCCACATACAAAGGTGAAATTTAGTTGAAAGATGCAACATTTGAAAACTAACCATTTTTACCTTTTGAAGCATGTCGTAAGGGGGGTGTTATCTCTTTCATCAAAACGCGGGCTTTTTCGCTTGAAGATTAAAGACCTCCAAATGTTCTTTAATTCATTTCCCGGGGTGAAGAAACACTTTATAAGTCCTCAGAGAGAGTAAATTCTCCATTTTCATTCACTTGTACCCATTCCACAAATCTTGCGTTTTGGGCCCCTGGGATCATGAAAATCACTTTAAACATGCTCATTTTATCTCTAAAAGTGATGATCCACATGCAAATGTGAGATTTACTTGAAACATGCAACATTTGAAAACGGACCATTTTTTACCTTTCTGAAGCATGTCGTAATGGGGGGTTATCTCTATCATCAAAAATCGGGCATTTTCGCTTGAACATTAAAGGCCTCCAAATGTTATTTAATTCACTTCCCAGGGTGAAGAGACCTTTTATAATGGCTCAGAGTGAGTAAATTGGCCATTTTCATCACTTTCACCCATTCCACAAATCTTGTGTTTTGAACCCTTGGAATCATGAAAATCACTTTAAACATGCTCATTTTATCTCTAAAAGTAATGATCCACATACAAAGGTGAAAATTAGTTGCAAGATGCAACATTTGAAAATGAACCGTTTTCACCTTTATGGAGTATGTCGTAAGGGTGTTATCTCTTTCATCAAAATTCTGGCGTTTTCGCTTGAACATTAAAGTTCTCCAAATGTTATTTAATTCATTTCCCGGGGTGAAGAAACACTTTATAAGTCCTCAGAGAGAGTAAATTCTCCATTTTCATTCACTTGTACCCATTCCATAAATCTTGCGTTTAGGCCTTCTGCAAGCATGAAAATCACTTTAAACATGCTCATTTTAACTCTAAAAGTGATGATCCACATACAAATGTGAGATTTAGTTGAAAGATGCAACATTTGAAAACGGATCATTTTTTAACCTTTCTGAAGCATGTCGTAAGGGGGGGTGTTATCTCTATCATCAAAAATCAGGCGTTTTTTCTTGAACATTAAAGACCTCCAAATGTATTTCATTCACTTCCCGGGTGAAGAAACACTTTATAATGCCTCAGAGTGAGTAAATTGACAATTTTCATTACTTTCACCCATTCCACAAATCTTGCGTTCTGGGATCTTGGAATCATGAAAATCACTTTAAACATGCTCATTTTATCTCTAAAAGTAATGATCCACATACAAAGGTGAGATTTAGTTGCAAGATGCAACATTTGAAAATGAACCATTTTCACCTTTATGGAGCATGTCGTAAGGGGGTTATCTCTTTCATCAAAATTCTGGCATTTTTGCTTGAACATTAAAGTTCTCCAAATGTTATTTAATTCACTTCCCATGGTGAAGAAACACTTTATAAGGACTCAGAGTGAGTAAATTGGCCACTTTAATTCACTTTTACCCATTCCACAAATCTTGCATTTAGGGCCCCTGGAAGCATGAAAATCACTTTGAACATGCTCATTTTATCTCTAAAAGTGATGATCCACATACAAATGTGAAATTTAGTTGAAAGATGCAACATTTGAAAACTAACCATTTTTACCTTTTGAAGCATGTCGTAAGGGGGGTGTTATCTCTTTCATCAAAACGCGGGCTTTTTCGCTTGAAGATTAAAGACCTCCAAATGTTCTTTAATTCATTTCCCGGGGTGAAGAAACACTTTATAAGTCCTCAGAGAGAGTACATTCTCCATTTTCATTCACTTGTACCCATTCCACAAATCTTGCGTTTAGGCCTCCTGGAAGCATGAAAATCACTTTCAACATGCTCATTGTATCTCTAAAAGTGATCATCCACATACAAATGTGAGATTTACTAGAAAGATTTAACATTTGAAAACGGACCATTTTTTACCTTCTGAAGCATGTTGTAATGGGGGTGTTATCTCCATCATCAAAAATCGGGCATTTTCGCTTGAACACTAAAGGCCTCCAAATGTTATTTATTTCATTTCCCGTGGTGAAGAAACACTTTATAAGGACTCAGAGTGAGTAAATTGGCCATTTTAATTCACTTTTACCCATTCCATAAATCTTGCGTTTAGCCCTCCTGGAAGCATGACAATCACTTTAAACATGCTCATTTTATCTCTAAAAGTGATGATCCACATACAAATGTGAGATTTAGTTGAAAGATGCAACATTTGAAAACGGATCATTTTTAAACTTTCTGAAGCATGTCGTAAGGGGGTGTTATCTCTATCATCAAATATCGGGCGTTTTCACTTGAACATTAAACTTCTCCAAATGTTATTTAATTCACTTCCCGGGGTGAAGAAACACTTTCTAAGGACTCAGAGTGAGTAAATTGGCCATTTTAATTCACTTTTACCCATTCCACAAATCTTGCGTTTAGGGCCCCTGGAAGCATGAAAATCACTTTAAACATGCTCATTTTATCTCTAAAAGTGATGATCCACATACAAATGGAGATTTAGTTGAAAGATGCAACATTTGAAAACTAACCATTTTTACCTTTCGAAGCATGTCGTAAGGGGGGGGTGTTATCTCGATCATCAAAAATCGGGCGTTTTCTCTTGAACATTAAAGGCCTTCAAATGTTATTTAATTCATTTCCCGGGGTGAAGAAACCCTTTATAATGCCTCAGAGTGAGTACATTTTGCCATTTTCATTCACTTTTTTCCATTCCACAAATCTTGCGTTTTGGGCCCCTATAATCATGAAAATCACTTTAAACATGCTCATTTTATCACTAAAAGTGATGGTCTACAAACAAATGTGAGATTTAGTTGAAAGCTGCAACATTTGAAAACGGACCATTTTTTACCTTTCTGAAGCATGTCGTAAGGGGGGGTGTTATCTCTATCATCAAAAATCGGGCATTTTCGCTTGAACATTAAAGGCCTCCAAATGTTATTTAATTCATTTCCCAGGGTGAAGAAACACTTTATAATTCCTCAGAGTGAGTAAATTGGCAATTTTCATTCACTTTTACCCATTCCACAAATTTTGCGTTTTGGGTCCCTGGGATCATGAAAATCACTTTAAACATGCTCATTTCATCTCTAAAAGTGATGATCCACATACAAATGTGAGATTTAGTTGAAAGATGCAACATTTGAAAACGGACCATTTTTTACCTTTCTGAAGCATGTCGTAATGGGGGGTGTTATCTCTATCATCAAAAAACGGGCATTTTCGCATGAACATTAAAGGCCTCCAAATGTTATTTAATTCACTTCCCAGGGTGAAGAGACCCTTTATAATGTCTCAGAGTGAGTAAATTGGCCATTTTCATTCACTTTTACCCATTCCATAAATCTTGCGTTTAGGCCTCCTGGAAGCATGAAAATCACTTTAAACATGCTCATTGTATCTCTAAAAGTGATCATCCACATACAAATGTGAGATTTACTAGAAAGATGCAACATTTGAAAATGGACCATTTTTTACCTTTCTGAAGCATGTCGTAAGGGGGGGGTGTTATCTCTATCAACAGAAATCGGGCGTTTTCGCTTAAACATTAAATGCCTCCAAATGTTATTTAATTCATTTCCGGAGGTGAAGAAACACTTTATAATGACTCAGAGTGAGTAAATTGGCCATTTTCATTCACTTTTACCCATTCCACAAATCTTGCGTTTTGGGCCCCTGGGATCATGAAAATCACTTTAAACATGCTCATTTTATCTCTAAAAGTGATGATCCACATGCAAATGTGAGATTTACTTGAAACATGCAACATTTGAAAACGGACCATTTTTTACCTTTCTGAAGCATGTCGTAATGGGGGTTATCTCTATCATCAAAAATCGGGCATTTTCGCTTGAACATTAAAGGCCTCCAAATGTTATTTAATTCACTTCCCAGGGTGAAGAGACCTTTTATAATGCCTCAGAGTGAGTAAATTGGCCATTTTCATCACTTTCACCCATTCCACAAATCTTGTGTTTTGAACCCTTGGAATCATGAAAATCACTTTAAACATGCTCATTTTATCTCTAAAAGTAATGATCCACATACAAAGGTGAAAATTAGTTAAAAGATGCAACATTTGAAAACGGACCATTTTTTACCTTTCTGAAGCATGTCGTAAGGGGGTGTTATCTCTATCATCAGAAATCGGGCGTTTTCGCTTGAACATTAAAGGCCTCCAAATGTTATTTAATTCATTTCCCGGGGTGAAGAAACACTTTATAAGTCCTCAGAGAGAGTAAATTCTCCATTTTCATTCACTTGTACCCATTCCATAAATCTTGCGTTTAGGCCTCCTGGAAGCATGAAAATCACTTTAAACATGCTCATTTTATCTCTAAAAGTGATGATCCACATACAAAGGTGAGATTTAGTTGCAAGATGCAACATTTGAAAATGAACCCTTTTTACCTTTCTGGAGCATGTCGTAAGGGGGGGTGTTATCTCTTTCATCAAAATTCTGGCATTTTCGCTTGAACATTAAACTTCTCCAAATGTTATTTAATTCACTTCCCGGGGTGAAGACACACTTTATAAGGACTCAGAGTGAGTAAATTGGCCATTTTAATTCACTTTTACCCATTCGACAAATCTTGCGTTTAGGGCCCCTGGAAGCATGAAAATCACTTTAAACATGCTCTTTTTTATCTCTACAAGTGATGATCCACTTACAAATGTGATATTTAGTTGCAAGATGCAACATTTGAAAACGAACCATTTTTACCTTTCGAAGCATGTCGTAAGGGGGTGTTATCTCTTCCATCAAAACGCGGGCTTTTTCGCTTGAACATTAAAGACCTCCAAATGTTATTTAATTCATTTTTCAGGGTGAAGAAATACATTATAAGGCCTCAGAGAGAGTAAATTCTCCATTTTCATTCACTTTTACCCATACCCTAAATCTTGCGTTTCGGCCTCCTGGAAGCATGAAAATCACTTTAAACATGCTCATTTTATCTCTAAAAGTGATGATCCACATACAAATGTGAGATTTAGTTGAAAGATGCAACATTTGAAAACGGAACATTTTTTGACCTTTCTGAAGCATGTCGTAAGCGGGGTGTTATCTCTATCATCAAAAATTAGGCGTTTTTGCTTGAACATTAAAGGCCTCCAAATATTATTTAATTCATTTCCCGCAGTGAAGAAACACTTTATAATGCCTCAGAGTGAGTAAATTGGCCTTTTTCATCACTTTCACCCATTCCACAAGTCTTGTGTTTTGAGCCCTTGGAATCATGAAAATCACTTTAAACATGCTCATTTTATCTCGAAAAGTGATGATCCACATACAAATGTGAGATTTAGTTGAAAGATGCAACATTTGAAAACAAACCATTTTTACCTTTCGAAGCATGTCGTAAGGGGGGGTGTTATCTCTTTCATCAAAAATCAGGCGTTTTCGTTTGAACATTAAAGGCCTCCAAATGTATTTAATTCACTTCCCGGGGGAAGAAACACTTTATAAGGCCTCAGAGTGAGTAAATTGGCCATTTTCATTCACTTTTACCCATTCCACAAATCTTGCGTTTAGGGCCCCTGGAAGCATGAAAATCATTTTAATCATGCTCATTTTATCTCTAAAAGTGATGATTCTCATACAAATGTGAGATTTAGTAGCAAGATGCAACATTTGAAAACGGACCATTTTTTACCTCTCTGAAGCCTGTCGTAAGGCTGGGGGTGTTATCTCTATCATCAGAAATCAGGCTTTTTCGCTTAAACATTAAAGGCCTCCAAATGTTATTTAATTCATTTCCCGAGGTGAAGAAACACTTTATAATGCCTCAGAGTGAGTAAATTGGCCATTTTCATCACTTTCACCCATCCCACAAATCTTGTGTTTTGAGCCCTTGGAATCATGAAAATCACTTTAAACATGCTAATTTTTTCTCTAAAAGCGATGATCCACATACAAATGTGAGATTTAGTTGAAAGATGCAACATTTGCAAACGGACCATTTTTTACCTTTCTGAAGCATGTCGTAAGGGGGAATGTTATCTCTATCATCAGAAATCGGGCGTTTTCGCTTGTACATTAAAGGCCTCCAAATGTTATTAAATTCATTTCCCGGGGTGAAGAAACACTTTATAAGGCCTCAGAGTGAGTAAATTGTCCATTTTCATTCACTTTTACCCATTCCAAAAATCTTGCGTTTAGGCCTCCAGGAAGCATGAAAATCACTTTAAACATGTTCATTTTATCTCTAAAAGTAATGATCCACATACAAAGGTGAGATTTAGTTGCAAGATGCAACATTTGAAAACGAACCATTTTTACCTTTCGAAGCATGTCGTAAGGGGGTGTTATCTCTTCCATCAAAACGCGGGCTTTTTCGCTTGAACATTAAAGACCTCCAAATGTTATTTAATTCATTTCCCGGGGTGAAGAAATACATTATAAGGCCTCAGAGAGAGTAAATTCTCCATTTTCATTCACTTTTACCCATTCCATAAATCTTGCGTTTCGGCCTCCTACAAGCATGAAAATCACTTTAAACATGCTCATTTTATCTCTAAAAGTGATGCTCCACATACAAATGTGAGATTTAGTTGAAAGATGCAACATTTGAAAACGGATCATTTTTTGACCTTTCAGAAGCATGTCGTAAGCGGGGGTGTTAACTCTATCATCAAAAATTGGGCGTTTTTGCTTGAACATTAAAGGCCTCCAAATGTTATTTAATTCATTTCCCGCAGTGAAGAAACACTTTATAATGCCTCAGAGTGAGTAAATTGGCCTTTTTAATCACTTTCACCCATTCCACAAATCTTGTGTTTTGAGCCCTTGGAATCATGATAATCACTTTAAACATGCTCATTTTATCTCTAAAATTGATGATCCACATACAAATGTGAGATTTAGTTGAAAGATGCAACATTTGAAAACGAACCATTTTTACCTTTCGAAGCATGTCTTAAGGGGGGGTGTTATCTCTTTCATCAAAAATCAGGCGTTTTCGTTTGAACATTAAAGGCCTCCAAATGTATTTAATTCACTTCCCGGGGGAAGAAACACTTTATAAGGCCTCAGAGTGAGTAAATTGGCCATTTTCATTCACTTTTACCCATTCCACAAATATTGCGTTTATGGCCCCTGGAAGCATGAAAATCACTTTAATCATGCTCATTTTATCTCTAAAAGTGAGGATTCTCAATCAAATGTGAGATTTAGTAGCAAGATGCAACATTTGAAAACGGACCATTTTTTACCTCTCTGAAGCCTGTCGTAAGGGTGGGGGTGTTATCTCTATCATCAGAAATCAGGTGTTTTCGCTTAAACATTAAAGGCCTCCAAATGTTATTTAATTAATTTCCCGGGGTAAAGAAACACTTTATAATGCCTCAGAGTGAGTAAATTGGCCATTTTCATTCACTTTTACCCATTCCACAAATCTTGCGTTTTGGGCCCTGGAATCATGAAAATCACTTTAAACATGCTCATTTTATCACTAAAAGGGATGGTCTACAAACAAATGTGAGATTTAGTTGAAAGATGCATCATTTGAAAATGGACCATTTTTACCTTTCTGAAACATGTTGTAAGGGGGGTGTTATCTCTTTCATCAAAAATCGGGAGTTTTCGCTTGAACATTAAAGGCTCCAAATGTTATTTAATTAACTTCCCGGGGTGAAGATACACTTTATAATGCCTCAGAGTGAGTAAATTGGCCATTTTAATTCACCTTTACCCATTCCACAAATCTTGCGTTTAGGGCCCCTGGAAGCATGAAAATCACTTTAAACATGCTCTTTTTATCTCTAAAAGTGATGATCCACTTACAAATGTGATATTTAGTTGCAAGATTCAACATTTGAAAACAAACCATTTTTACCTTTCGAAGCATGTCGTAAGGGGTGTTATCTCTTCCATCAAAACGCGGGCTTTTCGCTTGAACATTAAAGACCTCCAAATGTTATTTAATTCATTTCCCGGGGTGAAGAAATACATTATAAGGCCTCAGAGAGAGTAAATTCTCCATTTTCATTCACTTTTACCCATTCCATAAATCTTGCGTTTCGGCCTCCTACAAGCATGAAAATCACTTTAAACATGCTCATTTTATCTCTAAAAGTGATGATCCACATACAAATGTGAGATTTAGTTGAAAGATGCAACATTTGAAAACGGATCATTTTTTGACCTTTCAGAAGCATGTCGTAAGCGGGGGTGTTAACTCTATCATCAAAAATTGGGCGTTTTTGCTTGAACATTAAAGGCCTCCAAATGTTATTTAATTCATTTCCCGCAGTGAAGAAACACTTTATAATGCCTCAGAGTGAGTAAATTGGCCTTTTTAATCACTTTCACCCATTCCACAAATCTTGTGTTTTGAGCCCTTGGAATCATGATAATCACTTTAAACATGCTCATTTTATCTCTAAAATTGATGATCCACATACAAATGTGAGATTTAGTTGAAAGATGCAACATTTGAAAACGAACCATTTTTACCTTTCGAAGCATGTCTTAAGGGGGGGTGTTATCTCTTTCATCAAAAATCAGGCGTTTTCGTTTGAACATTAAAGGCCTCCAAATGTATTTAATTCACTTCCCGGGGGAAGAAACACTTTATAAGGCCTCAGAGTGAGTAAATTGGCCATTTTCATTCACTTTTACCCATTCCACAAATCTTGCGTTTAGGGCCCCTGGAAGCATGAATATCACTTTAATCATGCTCATTTTATCTCTAAAAGTGATGATTCTCATACAAATGTGAGATTTAGTAGCAAGATGCAACATTTGAAAACGGACCATTTTTTACCTCTCTGAAGCCTGTCGTAAGGGTGGGGGTGTTATCTCTATCATCAGAAATCAGGTGTTTTCGCTTAAACATTAAAGGCCTCCAAATGTTATTTAATTAATTTCCCGGGGTAAAGAAACACTTTATAATGCCTCAGAGTGAGTAAATTGGCCATTTTCATTCACTTTTACCCATTCCACAAATCTTGCGTTTTGGGCCCTGGAATCATGAAAATCACTTTAAACATGCTCATTTTATCACTAAAAGGGATGGTCTACAAACAAATGTGAGATTTAGTTGAAAGATGCATCATTTGAAAATGGACCATTTTTACGTTTCTGAAACATTTTGTAAGGGGGGTTTTATCTCTTTCATCAAAAATCGGGAGTTTTCGCTTGAATATTAAAGGCTCCAAATGTTATTTAATTAACTTCCCGGGGTGAAGAAACACTTTGTAATGCCTCAGAGTGAGTAAATTGGCCATTTTCATTCACTTTTACCCATTCCACAAATCTTACGTTTTGGGACCTTGGAATCATTAAAATCACTTTAAACATGCTCATTTTATCTCTAAAAGTGATGATCCACATACAAATGTGAGATTTAGTTGAAAGATGCAACATTTGAAAACAAACCATTTTTACCTTTCGAAGCATGTCGTAAGGGGGAGTATTATCTCTTTCATCAAAACGCGGGCTTTTTCGCTTGAACATTAAAGACCTGCAAATGTTATTTAATTCATTTCCCGGGGTGAAGAAACACTTTATAAGGTGTCAGAGTGAGTAAATTGTCCATTTTCATCCACTTTTACCCGTTCCATAAATCTTACATTTAGGCCTCCTGGAAGCATGAAAATCACTTTAAACATGCTCATTTTATCTCTAAAAGTGATGATCCACATACAAATGTGAGATTTAGTTGAAAGATACAACATTTGAAAACGTACCATTTTTACCTTTCGAAGCATGTCGTAAGGGGGTGTGTTATCTCTATCATCAAAAATCGGACGTTTTCGCTAGAACATTAAAGGCCTCCAAATGTTGGTTAATTAATTTCCCGGGGTGAAGAAACACTTTATAATGCCTCAGAGTGAGTAAATTGGCCATTTTCATTCACTTTTACCCATTCCACAAATCTTGCGTTTAGGGCCCCTGGAAGCATGAAAATCACTTTAAACATGCTCTTTTTATCTCTAAAAGTGATGATTCTCATACAAATGTGAGATTTAGTTGCAAGATGCAACTTTTGAAAACGGACCATTTTTTACCTTTCTGAAGCATGTCGTAATGGGGGGTGTTATCTCTATCATCAAAAAACGGGCATTTTCGCTTGAACATTAAAGGCCTCCAAATGTTATTTAATTCACTTCCCAGGGTGAAGAGACCCTTTATAATGCCTCAGAGTGAGTAAATTGGCCATTTTCATCACTTTCACTCATTCCACAAATCTTGTATTTTGAGCCCTTGGAATCATGAAAATCAATTTAAACATGCTCATTTTTTCTCTAAAAGTGATGATCCACATACAAATGTGAGATTTAGTTGCAAGATGCAACATTTGAAAACGGACCATTTTTTACCTTTCTGAAGCATGTCGTAAAGGGGGTGTTATCTCTATCATCAGAAATCGGGCGTTATCGCTTGAACATTAAAGGCCTCCAAATGTTATTTAATTCATTTCCCGGGGTGAAGAAACACTTTATAATGCCTCAGAGTGAGTAAATTGGCCATTTTCATTCACTTTTACCCATTCCACAAATCTTGCGTTTTGGGTCCCTCGGATCATGAAAATCACTTTAAACATGCTCATTTTATCTCTAAAAGTGATGATCCACATACAAATGTGAGATTTAGTTGCAAGATGCAACTTTTGAAAACGGACCATTTTTTACCTTTCTGAAGCATGTCGTAATGGGGGTGTTATCTCTATCATCAAAAAACGGGCATTTTCGCTTGAACATTAAAGGCCTCCAAATGTTATTTAATTCACTTCCCAGGGTGAAGAGACCCTTTATAATGCCTCAGAGTGAGTAAATTGGCCATTTTCATTCACTTTTACCCATTTCATAAATCTTGCGTTTAGGCCTCCTGGAAGCATGAAAATCACTTTAAACATGCTCATTTTATCTCTAAAAGTAATGATCCACATACAAATGTGAGATTTAGTTGCAAGATGCAACATTTGAAAACGGACCATTTTTTACCTTTCTGGAGCATGTCGTAAGGGGGTCTTATCTCTTTCATCAAAATTCTGGCGTTTTCGCTTGAACATTAAAGTTCTCCAAATGTTATTTAATTCACTTCCCGGGGTGAAGAAACACCTTATAAGGACTCAGAGTGAGTAAATTGGCCATTTTCATTCACTTTTACCCATTCCATAAATCTTGCATTTAGGCCTCCTGGAAGCATGAAAATCACTTTAAACATGCTCATTTTATGTCTAAAAGTGATGATCCACATACAAATGTGAGATTTAGTTGAAAGATGCAACATTTGAAAACGTACCACTTTTACCTTTCGAAGCATGTTGTAAGGGGGGGTGTTATCTCTATCATCAAAAATCGGGTGTTTTTTGCTTGAACATTAAAGGCCTCCAAATGTTATTTAATTAATTTCCCAGGGTGAAGAAACACTTTATAATGCCTCAGAGTGAGTAAATTGGCCATTTTAATTCACTTTTACCCATTCCACAAATCTTGCGTTTAGGGCCCCTGGAAGCATGAAAATCACTTTAAACGTGCTCTTTTTATCTCTAAAAGTGATGATCCACTTACAAATGTGAGATTTAGTTGCAAGATGCAACATTTGAAAACGGACCATTTTTACCTTTTGAAGCATGTCGTAAGGGGGTGTTATCTCTTTTATCAAAAAACGCGGTGTGAGAAGTTGGCCTGGCATATGCTGTCCACAAGTTATAGTGGGCACCTTGCACCAGTCCAAACAACCCTTATTGATGATAGGTTTAAAGACAACCTTTATTGAAAGCTATCCTAGTGGTAGCTATGGAGAGCAACCTTCAGGGTAAGTCTTTAAGGAGTGTGAAGCAGCTTGGTTTACCAGATTATAACCTCTTGAATAACTAAATGAAAGGAGAACCACACAAGATATATATAAAATATATGTATTTATTTCTAAACACTAACTACTAATCTCTTTATGAGATTAGAGTTCAAGATACACAGTATCACAGTATTAAAACGAAAGTAAATAGCACAATACACATTGGCTCCAGGGGGAGACCAAACCATATACTAAGAAAGTGGTATAAGAACCACAACTTGACTAGACACAGTGCCTAGAGCACGTAGAATTGCTGGGACCCCAAGGAACCACCCAAGGCAGTGACACAGGAGACCCACGGGGGATGTGTGCAGTGTGAGAACACAGCCGCGAGTGCCGTAGGATTCAATGCGGAAAGTCGCGGTTGCAATTTTAAAGCAAAAGATAATTTAGGAGAGTACTTTTGAGCAAACCCCTTTAGACTTAAGGGGTTCTAGGGCCAACACTCACGGGAGCACCGGAGTACTCGAGTTACCTCACCCAGGGAAGCCGGGTGCCTAGGTGTCAAAGGGTGTCGGGAATCGTCGTCGTTTTCATCGGCGATCTGCTGCAAAGTGCTGCTGCAGTGAAGAAGAAAAGTGTCCGGGGTGATACAAGCCTGGATCAAAGATGTGAAGAACCTGAAAGCAGAGGGGACAGAGTCTGGGTCACTAGCCAGTGACCAGGAGCGGAGCAATCGAATGCCCACCGATGTCGGGTGCTTCAGGTGCGAAGAGGTGAAGCTTGACTCTGCAGCCACGGGGTCCTGGAGACATCGACAAGGAGCCAGATTCGAGCTGTCCCACAAAGGATGTTGAGTGCTGGGGTGTCGGTGATCGGATTGACCACAACAAGCCTTGGCAACAGCAACCCACGCAGGAAGAGAAAAGAGGCTTATGTGCGGACCAGCAAGGTCCTGGGGACTCCCCAAGCAATGGAGAGTCAGGGCACTTCTGGAGCCTCCAGGGAAGCCAATAAAAGTTAGAGTTGCCTTCTTGGGGACCCACAGGTCAATGGACCAGGGATCGCAAAGGGACCTCAAGAGGAATCACAAAATGGCAGCCCACGGAATACTCGTGGAGTGTAGGCCTGCAATCTTTGGTGCAGTTACTGCTTTCTATCAGGGCTACAAGTAACCCAAAGCTCAGCCTCAGGGGTCACCGGAAAGCTGATGCTTCTGCAAATGGTTGCGGTGTCCAGGGGTTCGGGTTGCACAGTCTTCCACGAGGGATACGGGCCTCAGACTTGCTGTGGGCACAGATCGACCTCAGAGACCTAGGAAATCCCACCTCCTGTATGGCAATATTCTTCGGAGTCCGTCGGAGCTCGGAGATGCCAACCGGTCAGTTGCGTTAAAGGTGCCTGCCTTGCAGGGGAGTAACTCCTTTACTCCAAGGGAGATTCTTCAGTTGTCCAGCATCATGCAGATCGTCGAAGTACTTGGTTTCCGGTATCAGAGTTTAGTCCAGGTGTAATCTAAAGTCCTGTAGTCAGGGTTTCCTACTTTATACACAAGGAAGGGGTTGGACAAACTCTGGGGACCCACCTATGGGAGGGTCAGGAAAGAGGGGTGGCTACACCCATTTCCTTTGTCCAGTTTCGCGCCAGAGCAGGTGCTGTGTGTCTCTGCAACTGGTTTGAACTGGACTATGCACAGGGACACCAAATGTGCCCCCAATGCAGACTTCAAAGCACTCTGAGAGTGCACCCACCCAGCCCCAATACACTAAAGCCTGTCTGGGAGGTGGTCACACCTCCCTGTGACAGGAAACCTATTGTCCAGGCCTCCCCTGCCGGAGTTTCATCCAGCAGCAGGAGGGCAGACTCATGTCTGTGGCTGCAGCATCCATTTTGCGATGCCAGGGCTCTGTTAGCTGGTATCGGGTATACCGGTGCTGTCATGTCTCTCCCTCTAGAAGGGTGGGATCATACTCCCACACCAGTTACTGGTGTGGGGGTATGATTCCAAGGTGTTTGACACCAAACACAACAGATTTCCATGCAGCCACTCCAAAATTAGCATTTACCGTTTGGTTATAATGCCCTTAAGAGTATATGGTCTGGCTGCATCACAAACAATCCCGGAATGCAGATTACGAAAGCTTCAGAGGGGCTCTGCTCATGCATGGGCACCCTCTCACATGAAACCCAGCACCCTGCCTTCAGGATTGTTAAGGCCTGCCATAGGGGTGACTGATAGGTTCACATGTGCAGTGATATGGAGAGATATAAGGAACCTATATCTCAGTAAGGGGTGGATACACCAACTTACACAGGCTGCTGTAGCAGACCTGTTGTGTCATTTTCAAAGGCTTCCCATGGGTGGCACAATACATGCTGCTTCCCCTGGTAGGCCTCTGGGGTACCTATGCCCTTGGTACATAGTATACCATATACTAGGGACTCACAAGGGTACCCCAGAATCCAATCTGGAGTGTACCTAAAGTACATACAGTCAATTTAGAGTAGAAAGCAGATAGACTGGGGTCCTGATTAGCAGGGCCTCAGTCTGGCTAAGTCGAAAAACAGTGAAACATCAGTAAAACGTGGGGGTAACTATAAGAAGCAGATCCTACTCTCCTACACAACCCCCCCCCAAACATCAGGACATTAAACTAACCTTGACCAGTTGAGTCTTCATGTTCTAAGTGGAAATATCTGGAGAGTCCATCTGCATTGGCATGGTTACTCCCAGGTCTATGTTCCACTGTATAGTCCATCCCCTGTAGGGAAATGGACCACCTCAAAAGTTTGGGGTTTTCACCCTTCATCTGCTTTAGCCATAAAAGGGGCTTGTGGTCTGTCTGAACAATGAAGTGAGTGCCAAACAAGTATGGCCTCAGCTTCTTCAAGGCCCAAACCACAGCAAAGGCCTCCCTCTCAATGGCTGACCAACGTTTCTCTCTGGGGGTCAACCTTCTGCTAATAAAAGCTACTGGCTGATCCTGACCTTCATCATTCAATTGTGATAACACAGCCCCTACCCCCAACTCAGATGCATCTGTTTGGACAATGAATTGCTTGGAGTAATCAGGACTTGCAGAATGGGAGCAGTGCACATGGCCTGCTTCAGGTCATCAAATGCCTTTTGACAGCTAACTGTCCACTGAACTTTCTTTGGCATTCTTTCAGAAGTTAAGTCATTCAAAGGGGTCACTATGGATCCATAACCTTTGACAAATCTTGTATAGTACCCAGTCAGGCCCAAGAAAGCTCTGACCTGAGTCTGGGTAGTTGGAGCAACCCAGTCCATTATGGTCTGGATTTTGCTCTGCAATGGTTGAACCTGGCCTCCACCCGCAAGGTGGCCCAGGTACACAACCTGACTCTGCCCTATCTGGCACTTGGTGGCCTTGATAGTTAGGCCTGCTTTCTGCAGGGCCTCCAAAACATTTCTCAGGTGGACCAGGTGATCCTCCCAGGTGGAGCTAAAGACAGCAATATCATCTAGATATGCTGCACTATAGGCTTCCAGGCCTGTAAGGACTTTGTTCACCAACCTTTGAAAAGTGGCAGGTGCATTTTTCAAACCAAAGGGCATCACCACAAATTGGTAGTGCCCACTAGGGGTAGAAAATGCTGTTTTGGCTTTTGCATCCTCAGCTAGTCTGATTTGCCAGTAGCCAGCTGTCAGGTCAAATGTGCTGAGAAACTTGGCTGAGGCCAAAGTGTCTATGAGCTCATCTGCCCTTGGTATGGGATGGGCATCAGTCCTAGTGACTGCATTGAGACCTCTGTAGTCTACACAAAACCTCATCTCTCTCTTACCACCCTGGGTGTGAGGTTTAGGCACTAAGACTACTGGACTAGCCCAAGGGCTATCTGAGGGTTCAATCACACCCAAATCCAACATCTTCTGGACTTCAGTCCTGATGCAGTCCCTGACATGGTCAGGTTGCCTGTAAATCTTATTTTTAACAGGCAGACTGTCCCCAGTGTCCACTTCATGAGTGCACCAGGTAGTCTGACTTGGAGTCAGAGAGAATATATGTCTGAACTGATTGAGAACTCTTCTGCAATCAGTTTGCTGCTGGTCAGTGAGGCTGCCTGCCAAGGCTACACCATCTACTGATCCATCATCAGGGTTCTGAGAGAGAAGGTCAGGGAGTGGATCACTCTCTTCCTCCTGTCCCTCATCAGTAGCCATGAGCAAGCCCATGTCTGCCCTGTCAACATATTGTTTCAGTCTGTTGACATGGAGCACCCTGTGGGGGCTCCTGGGAGTTCCAAGGTCCACCAGGTAGGTAACCTCTCCCGTCTGTTCAACAATGGTATGGGGGCCACTCCACTTGTCTTGGAGGGCTGCTGGGGCCACAGGCTCCAACACCCATACTTTCTGTTCTGGCTGATAAACAGTCAACACAGCCTTTTGGTCATGCCAGGCCTTTTGTAATTCCTGGCTAGCCTCAAGGTTTTTAGTTGCCTTCTTCATGTACTCAGCCATCTGGGAGCGGAGACCAAGTACATAATCCACAATATCCTGTTTAGGGGTTTGAGAGGTAACTCCCATCCCTCCTTCACTAGACACAATGGACCCCTAACTGGATGTCCAAACAGAAGCTCAAATGGGCTGTAACCAACCCCCTTCTGTGGAACCTCTCTATAGGCAAAGAGAAGGCAGAGCAAAAGTATGTCCCATCTGCGCCTAAGCTTTTCTGGGAGACCTTTAATCATGCCCTTCAAGGTTTTGTTGAACCTTTCAACTAAACCATTGCATTGTGGGTGATAAGGGGTGGTAAATTTATAATTTACTCCACACTCCTTCCACATAGCAGTCAAGTAACTAGACATGAAGTTTGCACCTTTGTCTGATACTACCTCCTTAGGAAAACCCACCCTGGAAAAGATTCCCAGGAGGGCCCTTGCCACCACAGGAGCTGTGGTGGTCCTGAGGGAATTGCTTCTGGGTACCTAGTGGCATGGTCCACCACCACCAGGATAAATCTGTGCCCAGATGCTGTTTGGGGGTCTAGGGGACCAACAATGTCAATCCCTACCCTCTCAAAGGGAACCCCCACCACAGGTAGTGGTATAAGGGGGCCTTTGTAGTGCTACCTGCCTTACCAATGGCTTGACAGGTAACACAGGAGTGGCAAAACTCCTTGGTGTCTTCAGACATATGAGGCCAATGAAAGTGAGGGACAATTCTGTCCCAAATCTTGTTTTGGCCTAGGTGACCTGCCAATGGGATATCATGTGCTAGGGTCAATAGGAAGCTCCTAAACTTCAGAGGTATAACCAACCTCCTGGTGGCTCCAGGCTTGGGGTCTCTACACTCTGAGTAAAGGAGTCCATCATCCCAATAGATCCTATGGGTACCACTAGCACTCCCAGCAGCCTCAGCAGCAGCTTGCTGTCTGAGAGGTTCAAGAGAGGGGCAGCTCAGTTGTTCCTGGCTCAGATCTGCCCTGGAAGGGCCCCCTGTCTCCAAGAACTCAACCTGATCAGGTTCAAGCTCCTCTGGGACAGTTCTTTCTTCAGGACTGAGATCATCTCCCTCAAGAGACTGATCTGCACTCTGAGGCAGGGGGGAAGACACTGCCTTAACCCTACGGCTCCTCCTCTTGGGAGGCACCTGGTCCATTATTCCAGAATCCAGGGCTTGTTCAGTTTTAGACATTTTTGCCTGTGACCTGGTCATAGCAAACACATCTTCAGGGATGCCCAACATTTCTGCATGGGTCCTGAGTTCAACTTCAGCCCAAGCTGAACTTTCCAAATCATTTCCAAACAAGCATTCAACAGGGAGGTCTGCACTTACCACAACCTTCTTAGGGCCAGTTACCCCTCCCCAGGAGAAATTAACAACTGCCAGGGAATGGTCTGTCCTGACATTGCTAGCATTGGTCACTTGGTACATTTCACCAAGAATGATCTGCTCAGGGGCTACAAGATCTTTTGTCACCATTGTGACATTTGCTCCTGTGTCCCTGTATGCCAAAGCCTCTCTTCCATTAATTAAAGGCTGTTGTCTGTATTTGCCCAGATTACTGGGACTCACATAGGAGGACATATCTATGTCTCCATCACAGATCAGTACAGCCTGAGTTGGAAGTCTGACTAGGCCAGAGTCCAGCTCAGATCCCAGGGTTAACCCTACTACACCCTTATTTGGAGCACCACCACTTGGAGCTGAACTAGGGGGAACAGTTGCCTTAGGGGCAATGGTGGCTGGAGTTGAGTCTTTGGTCTTTGTACAATCACTAGTCCAATGGGTTTTCTGCTTACAGATTTTACACCATGGTTCCTTTTGGTCTTTTCCTTTGTTTGATTGGGACTCCCCACCAGATGCAGATTTTTGGGGCCCTTGAGAAGACTTGTGGTCTTTACCCTTTTCCCCACCCTTATCAGAGCTTTTAGAATCTTGCTTCTTAGAGTCACCACCTTGGTTCTGAACCTTCTGCCTCACCCTGGTTCTGACCCACTTGTCTGCCTTCTGACCCAATTCTTGGGGAGAGGTCAGATCAGAGTCCACCAGGTACTGATGCAACAGTTGATTTTGACAGTTGTTAAGGATCTGCTCTCTCATGATCAAATTATACAATCCTTTGAAATCACACACCTTACTGCCAAGTAACCAGCCTTCCAGAGCCTTAGTAGCACAATCAACAAAGTCAACCCAGTCCTGAGTCTGTGCCTTTTGGGTATCTCTGAACTTTAACCTGTATTGTTCAGTGGTTAGGCCAAACCCTTCAATCAGAGCACTCTTCAGGACTTTGTAGTTGTCAGCATCCTCTTCTCTTACAGTGAGGAGCTTGTCTCTACCTTTGTCTGCAAAGGAGAGCCACACGAATGCTGCCCACTGCTCCTGAGGGACCCTCTGTACCTTACAGGCCCTTTCCAGTGCAGTTATCCATTTTTGGATGTCATCCCCACTCTGGCAGGGAGGGACAATCTTGTTCAGGTTCCTATGGTCATGAGTATGATCTCTACCTCTAGGGACACTGCTGCTGCCACCATGGGACCCTAGTCCCAATTTCTGTGAAGCTTTCTGAAGCTCCAGGGATTCCCTGTCTAAGGCCAAATGCTCTCTCTTGATTCTCAGCTTAGCTTTCTCAAAATCAAGCAGTTGGCATTTCTTCTCATAAGAGGATGCCCTTTTATGAGAAGCAGAGGACCCTATAGAAGTACCAGAACGATTAGATTCCTGAGAAGGAGATCTTGATCTTCTTGGTAGACTATTAACCCTTCCTGGGGGAGTGAAGAGGGGGCCACTGAGGCCTTCCTCTCCTTCAAGAAGAATTGGATTTTCCAGGTGGGAATCAAGTTGATCCCCCTGGCCAGCATCAGAGTCTGGGTCATAGTAGTGTTCACTACCTGGCCTTTCCTCTTCTTCTACTGCCCCACCCAACCTGCCTGCCTCATCAGACCCTGGTGTCTTTCTGAGGTCATCTAGCAGCAAAGCCTCTATGAGGCGTTGAGTGCTTGCATGTCTCCCTGTTTTCAGTCTCCTAGAGGTACACATATTTCTCAATTCCTGGAATGTGAGATTGTCATACCTAGTGGGCAAGGAGTCACTGACTTCATGTCTTGCAGACATTCTAGTGTGGTGTGGTGTATGCGCCTACCTAATCTAGTGGGAACTGAAACTCTCTTGAGTTGTAGAAAGGGTGTGTTAAGCCCTTGACACACAACTCTAAGTTCAATAGAACTTACTGTATTCTAAACTTGATTTATGTGTACCTATAGTGGTTTTCAGTTAGTCACTTCAAAGAGATTATCTGGTAAAGCAATAGCAAGCTTGAATCCAACCGCTGCACACCATTGTGAGAAGTTGGCCTGGCATATGCTGTCCACTAGTTATAGTGGGCACCTTTCACCAGTCCAAATGACCCTTATTGATGATAGGTTTAAAGACAACCTTTATTGAAAGCTAACCTAGTTGTAGCTATGGAGAGCAGCCTTCAGGCTAAGTCTTGAAGGAGTGTAAAGCAGCTTGGTTTACCAGATTATAACCTCTTGAATAAATAAATGAAAGGAGAGCCACACAAGATATATATAAAATATATGTATTTATTTCTAAACACTAACTACTAATCTCTTTATGAGATTAGAGTTCAAGATACACAGTATCACAGTATTAAAATGATAGTAAATAGCACAATACACAGTGAGCTCCAGGGGAGACCAAACCATATACTAAGAAAGTGGTATAAGAACCACGACTTGACTAGACACAGTGCCTAGAGCACGTAGAATCGCTGGGACCCCAAGGAACCACCCAAGGCAGTGACAAAGGAGACCCACGGGGACGTGTGCAGTGTGAGAACACAGCCGTGAGCGCCGTAGGATTCAATGCGGAAAGTCGCGGTTGGAATTTTAAAGCAAAAGGACACTTAGGAGAGGACTTTGAGCAAACCTCTTTAGACTTAAGGGGTTCTAATGCCAACACCCATGGGAGCACCGGAGTACTCGAGTTACCTCACCCAGGGAAGCCGGGTGCATAGGTGTCAAAGGGTGTCGGGAATCGTCGTCCTTTTCAATGGTGATCTGCTGCAAAGTGCTGCTGCCGTGAAGAAGAAAAGTGTCTGGGGTGATCCAAGCCTGGATCGAAGATGTGAAGAACCTGAAAGCAGAGGGGACAGAGTCTGGGTCACTAGCCAGTGACCAGGAGCGGAGCAATCGAATGCCCACCGATGTCGGGTGCTTCAGGTGCAAAGAGGAGAAGCTTGACTCTGCAGCCACGGAGTCCTGGAGATGTCGACTATGACCAGGAGCCAGATTCAAGCTCTACAATAAAGGATGTCAAGTGCTGGGGTATCAGTGATCGGATTGACCACAACAAGCCTTGACAACAGCAACCCACGCAGGAAGAGAAAAGATGCTTCTGTGCAGACCAGCAAGGTCCTGGGGACTCCCCAAGCAATGGAGAGTCAGGGCACATCTGGAGCAACCAGGGAAGCCCAATAAATGCTAGAGTTGCCTTCTTGGGGACCCACAGGTCAACGGACTAGGGATCGCAAAGGGACCTCAAGAGGAATCACAAAATGGCAGCCCATGGAACACTCGTGGAGTGTAGGCCTGCAATCTTTAGTGCATTTACTGCTTGTGGTCAGGGCTACAAGTAACCCAAAGCTCAGCCTCAGGGGTCGCCGGAAAGCTGATGATTCTGCAAATGGTTGCGGTGTCCAGGGGTTCAGGTTGCACAGTCTTCCACGAGGGATATGAGCCTCAGACTTGCTGTGGGCACAGATTGACCTCAGAGATTTAGGAAAACCCATCTCTTGTGTGGCAATATTCTTCGGAGTCCGTCGGAGCTCGGAGATGCCAACTGGTCAGTTGTGTAAAAGGTGCCTGTCTTGCAGGGGAGTAACTCCTTTACTCCAAGGGAGATTCTTCAGTCATCCAGCATCATGCAGATCATCGAAGTACTTGGTTTCTGGTATCAGAGTTTAGTCCAGGTGTAATCTAAAGTCCTGTAGTCAGGGTTTCCTACTTTATACCCAAGGAAGGGGTTGGACAAACTCTGGGGACCCACCTATGGGAGGGTCAGGAAAGAGGGGTGGCTACACCCATTTCCTTTGCCCAGTTTTGCACCAGAGCAGGGGCTGTGTGTCCCTGCAACCGGTTTGAACTGGACTATGCACAGGAACACCAAATGGTCCCCCAGTGCAGACTTCAAAGCACTCTGAGAGTGCACCCACCCAGCCCCAATACACTAAAGCCTGCCTGGGAGGTGGTCACACCTCCCTGTGACAGGAAACCTATTGTCCAGGCCTCCCCTTCCGGAGTTTCGTGCAGCAGCAGGAGGGCAGACTCGTGTCTGTGGCTGCAGCATCCATTTTGCGATGCCAGGGCTCTGTTAGCAGGTACCGGGTATACCGGTGCTGTCATGTCTCTCCCTCTAGAAGGGTGGGATGTAACTGGTGTGGGGGTATGATTCCAAGGTGTTTGACACCAAACACAACAGTTTTCCATGCAGCCACTCCAAAGTTAGCATTTACCGTTTGGTTATAATGCACTTAAGAGTATACGGTCTGGCTGCATCACAAACAACCCCGGAATGAAGATTCCGAAAGCTGCAGAGGGGCTCTGCTTATGCATGGGCACCCTCTCACATGAAACCCAGCACCCTGCCTTCAGGATTGTTAAGGCCTGCCATAGGGGTGACTGATAGGTTCACATGTGCAGTGATATGGAGAGATATAAAGAACCTATATGTCAGTAAGGGGTGGATACACCACCTTACACAGGCTGCTGTAAGCAGACCTGTTGTGTCATTTTCAAAGGCTTCCCAGGGGTGGCACAATACATGCTGCAGCCCCTGGTAGGCCTCTGGGGTACCTATGCCCTTGGTACATAGTATACCATATACTAGGGACTCACAAGGGTACCCCAGAAGCCAATCTGGAGTGTACCTAAAGTACATACAGTCAATTTAGAGTAGAAAGCAGATAGACTGGGGTCCTGATTAGCAGGGCCTTAGTCTGGCTAAGTCGAAAAACAGTGAAACATCAGCAAAAAGTGGGGGTAACTATAAGAAGCAGATCCTACTCTCCTTCACACGGGCTTTTTCGCTTGAACATTAAAGACCTCCAAATGTTATTTAATTCATTTCCTGGGGTGAAGAAACACTTTATAAGGCCTCAGAGAGAGTAAATTGTCTATTTTCATTCACTTTTACCCATTCCATAAATCTTGCGTTTAGGCCTCCTGGAAGCATGAAAATCACTTTAAACATGCTCATTTTATCTCTTAAACTGATGATCCACATACAAATGTGAGATTTAGTTGAAAGATGCAACATTTGAAAACAAACCATTTTTACCTTTCGAAGCATGTCGTAAGGGGGGGGTGTTATTCCTTTCATCAAAAATTGGGCGTTTTCGCTTGAACATTAAAGGCCTCCAAATATATTTAATTCACTTCCCGGGTGAAGAAACACTTTATAAGGCCTCAGAGTGAGTAAATTGGCCATTTTCATTCACTTTTACCCATTCCACAAATCTTGCGTTTAGGGCCCCTGGAAGCATGAAAATCACTTTAAACATGCTCTTTTTATCTCTAAAAGTGATGATTCTCATACAAATGTGAGATTTAGTTGCAAGATGCAACTTTTGAAAATGGACCATTTTTTACCTTTCTGAAGCATGTCGTAATGGGGGTGTTATCTCTATCATTAAAAAACGGGCATTTTCGCTTGAACATTAAAGGCCTCCAAATGTTATTTAATTCACTTCCCAGGGTGAAGAGACCCTTTATAATGCCTCAGAGTGAGTAAATTGGCCATTTTCATCACTTTCACTCATTCCACAAATCTTGTATTTTGAGCCCTTGGAATCATGAAAATCAATTTAAACATGCTCATTTTTTCTCTAAAAGTGATGATCCACATACAAATGTGAGATTTAGTTGCAAGATGCAACATTTGAAAACGGACCATTTTTTACCTTTCTGAAGCATGTCGTAAAGGGGGTGTTATCTCTATCATCAGAAATCGGGCGTTATCGCTTGAACATTAAAGGCCTCCAAATGTTATTTAATTCATTTCCCGGGGTGAAGAAACACTTTATAATGCCTCAGAGTGAGTAAATTGGCCATTTTCATTCACTTTTACCCATTCCACAAATCTTGCGTTTTGGGTCCCTCGGATCATGAAAATCACTTTAAACATGCTCATTTTATCTCTAAAAGTGATGATCCACATACAAATGTGAGATTTAGTTGCAAGATGCAACTTTTGAAAACGGACCATTTTTTACCTTTCTGAAGCATGTCGTAATGGGGGTGTTATCTCTATCATCAAAAAACGGGCATTTTCGCTTGAACATTAAAGGCCTCCAAATGTTATTTAATTCACTTCCCAGGGTGAAGAGACCCTTTATAATGCCTCAGAGTGAGTAAATTGGCCATTTTCATTCACTTTTACCCATTTCATAAATCTTGCGTTTAGGCCTCCTGGAAGCATGAAAATCACTTTAAACATGCTCATTTTATCTCTAAAAGTAATGATCCACATACAAATGTGAGATTTAGTTGCAAGATGCAACATTTGAAAACGGACCATTTTTTACCTTTCTGGAGCATGTCGTAAGGGGGGTCTTATCTCTTTCATCAAAATTCTGGCGTTTTCGCTTGAACATTAAAGTTCTCCAAATGTTATTTAATTCACTTCCCGGGGTGAAGAAACACCTTATAAGGACTCAGAGTGAGTAAATTGGCCATTTTCATTCACTTTTACCCATTCCATAAATCTTGCATTTAGGCCTCCTGGAAGCATGAAAATCACTTTAAACATGCTCATTTTATGTCTAAAAGTGATGATCCACATACAAATGTGAGATTTAGTTGAAAGATGCAACATTTGAAAACGTACCACTTTTACCTTTCGAAGCATGTCGTAAGGGGGTGTTATCTCTATCATCAAAAATCGGGTGTTTTTTGCTTGAACATTAAAGGCCTCCAAATGTAATTTAATTAATTTCCCGGGGTGAAGAAACACTTTATAATGCCTCAGAGTGAGTAAATTGGCCATTTTAATTCACTTTTACCCATTCCACAAATCTTGCGTTTAGGGCCCCTGGAAGCATGAAAATCACTTTAAACGTGCTCTTTTTATCTCTAAAAGTGATGATCCACTTACAAATGTGAGATTTAGTTGCAAGATGCAACATTTGAAAACGGACCATTTTTACCTTTTGAAGCATGTCGTAAGGGGGGTGTTATCTCTTTTATCAAAAAACGCGGTGTGAGAAGTTGGCCTGGCATATGCTGTCCACAAGTTATAGTGGGCACCTTGCACCAGTCCAAACAACCCTTATTGATGATAGGTTTAAAGACAACCTTTATTGAAAGCTATCCTAGTGGTAGCTATGGAGAGCAACCTTCAGGGTAAGTCTTTAAGGAGTGTGAAGCAGCTTGGTTTACCAGATTATAACCTCTTGAATAACTAAATGAAAGGAGAACCACACAAGATATATATAAAATATATGTATTTATTTCTAAACACTAACTACTAATCTCTTTATGAGATTAGAGTTCAAGATACACAGTATCACAGTATTAAAACGAAAGTAAATAGCACAATACACATTGGCTCCAGGGGGAGACCAAACCATATACTAAGAAAGTGGTATAAGAACCACAACTTGACTAGACACAGTGCCTAGAGCACGTAGAATTGCTGGGACCCCAAGGAACCACCCAAGGCAGTGACACAGGAGACCCACGGGGGATGTGTGCAGTGTGAGAACACAGCCGCGAGTGCCGTAGGATTCAATGCGGAAAGTCGCGGTTGCAATTTTAAAGCAAAAGATAATTTAGGAGAGTACTTTTGAGCAAACCCCTTTAGACTTAAGGGGTTCTAGGGCCAACACTCACGGGAGCACCGGAGTACTCGAGTTACCTCACCCAGGGAAGCCGGGTGCCTAGGTGTCAAAGGGTGTCGGGAATCGTCGTCGTTTTCATCGGCGATCTGCTGCAAAGTGCTGCTGCAGTGAAGAAGAAAAGTGTCCGGGGTGATACAAGCCTGGATCAAAGATGTGAAGAACCTGAAAGCAGAGGGGACAGAGTCTGGGTCACTAGCCAGTGACCAGGAGCGGAGCAATCGAATGTCCACCGATGTCGGGTGCTTCAGGTGCGAAGAAGGTGAAGCTTGACTCTGCAGCCACGGGGTCCTGGAGACATCGACAAGGAGCCAGATTCGAGCTGTCCCACAAAGGATGTTGAGTGCTGGGGTGTCGGTGATCGGATTGACCACAACAAGCCTTGGCAACAGCAACCCACGCAGGAAGAGAAAAAGAGGCTTATGTGCGGACCAGCAAGGTCCTGGGGACTCCCCAAGCAATGGAGAGTCAGGGCACTTCTGGAGCCTCCAGGGAAGCCAATAAAAGTTAGAGTTGCCTTCTTGGGGACCCACAGGTCAATGGACCAGGGATCGCAAAGGGACCTCAAGAGGAATCACAAAATGGCAGCCCACGGAATACTCGTGGAGTGTAGGCCTGCAATCTTTGGTGCAGTTACTGCTTTCTATCAGGGCTACAAGTAACCCAAAGCTCAGCCTCAGGGGTCACCGGAAAGCTGATGCTTCTGCAAATGGTTGCGGTGTCCAGGGGTTCGGGTTGCACGGTCTTCCACGAGGGATACGGGCCTCAGACTTGCTGTGGGCACAGATCGACCTCAGAGACCTAGGAAATCCCACCTCCTGTATGGCAATATTCTTCGGAGTCCGTCGGAGCTCGGAGATGCCAACCGGTCAGTTGCGTTAAAGGTGCCTGCCTTGCAGGGGAGTAACTCCTTTACTCCAAGGGAGATTCTTCAGTTGTCCAGCATCATGCAGATCGTCGAAGTACTTGGTTTCCGGTATCAGAGTTTAGTCCAGGTGTAATCTAAAGTCCTGTAGTCAGGGTTTCCTACTTTATACACAAGGAAGGGGTTGGACAAACTCTGGGGACCCACCTATGGGAGGGTCAGGAAAGAGGGGTGGCTACACCCATTTCCTTTGTCCAGTTTCGCGCCAGAGCAGGTGCTGTGTGTCTCTGCAACTGGTTTGAACTGGACTATGCACAGGGACACCAAATGTGCCCCCAATGCAGACTTCAAAGCACTCTGAGAGTGCACCCACCCAGCCCCAATACACTAAAGCCTGTCTGGGAGGTGGTCACACCTCCCTGTGACAGGAAACCTATTGTCCAGGCCTCCCCTGCCGGAGTTTCATCCAGCAGCAGGAGGGCAGACTCATGTCTGTGGCTGCAGCATCCATTTTGCGATGCCAGGGCTCTGTTAGCTGGTATCGGGTATACCGGTGCTGTCATGTCTCTCCCTCTAGAAGGGTGGGATCATACTCCCACACCAGTTACTGGTGTGGGGGTATGATTCCAAGGTGTTTGACACCAAACACAACAGATTTCCATGCAGCCACTCCAAAATTAGCATTTACCGTTTGGTTATAATGCCCTTAAGAGTATATGGTCTGGCTGCATCACAAACAATCCCGGAATGCAGATTCCGAAAGCTGCAGAGGGGCTCTGCTTATGCATGGGCACCCTCTCACATGAAACCCAGCACCCTGCCTTCAGGATTGTTAAGGCCTGCCATAGGGGTGACTGATAGGTTCACATGTGCAGTGATATGGAGAGATATAAAGAACCTATATGTCAGTAAGGGGTGGATACACCACCTTACACAGGCTGCTGTAAGCAGACCTGTTGTGTCATTTTCAAAGGCTTCCCAGGGGTGGCACAATACATGCTGCAGCCCCTGGTAGGCCTCTGGGGTACCTATGCCCTTGGTACATAGTATACCATATACTAGGGACTCACAAGGGTACCCCAGAAGCCAATCTGGAGTGTACCTAAAGTACATACAGTCAATTTAGAGTAGAAAGCAGATAGACTGGGGTCCTGATTAGCAGGGCCTTAGTCTGGCTAAGTCGAAAAACAGTGAAACATCAGCAAAAAGTGGGGGTAACTATAAGAAGCAGATCCTACTCTCCTTCACACGGGCTTTTTCGCTTGAACATTAAAGACCTCCAAATGTTATTTAATTCATTTCCTGGGGTGAAGAAACACTTTATAAGGCCTCAGAGAGAGTAAATTGTCTATTTTCATTCACTTTTACCCATTCCATAAATCTTGCATTTAGGCCTCCTGGAAGCATGAAAATCACTTTAAACATGCTCATTTTATCTCTTAAACTGATGATCCACATACAAATGTGAGATTTAGTTGAAAGATGCAACATTTGAAAACAAACCATTTTTACCTTTCGAAGCATGTCGTAAGGGGGGGTGTTATTCCTTTCATCAAAAATTGGGCGTTTTCGCTTGAACATTAAAGGCCTCCAAATATATTTAATTCACTTCCCGGGTGAAGAAACACTTTATAAGGCCTCAGAGTGAGTAAATTGGCCATTTTCATTCACTTTTACCCATTCCACAAATCTTGCGTTTAGGGCCCCTGGAAGCATGAAAATCACTTTAAACATGCTCTTTTTATCTCTAAAAGTGATGATTCTCATACAAATGTGAGATTTAGTTGCAAGATGCAACTTTTGAAAATGGACCATTTTTTACCTTTCTGAAGCATGTCGTAATGGGGGGTGTTATCTCTATCATTAAAAAACGGGCATTTTCGCTTGAACATTAAAGGCCTCCAAATGTTATTTAATTCACTTCCCAGGGTGAAGAGACCCTTTATAATGCCTCAGAGTGAGTAAATTGGCCATTTTCATCACTTTCACTCATTCCACAAATCTTGTATTTTGAGCCCTTGGAATCATGAAAATCAATTTAAACATGCTCATTTTTTCTCTAAAAGTGATGATCCACATACAAATGTGAGATTTAGTTGCAAGATGCAACATTTGAAAACGGACCATTTTTTACCTTTCTGAAGCATGTCGTAAAGGGGGTGTTATCTCTATCATCAGAAATCGGGCGTTATCGCTTGAACATTAAAGGCCTCCAAATGTTATTTAATTCATTTCCCGGGGTGAAGAAACACTTTATAATGCCTCAGAGTGAGTAAATTGGCCATTTTCATTCACTTTTACCCATTCCACAAATCTTGCGTTTTGGGTCCCTCGGATCATGAAAATCACTTTAAACATGCTCATTTTATCTCTAAAAGTGATGATCCACATACAAATGTGAGATTTAGTTGCAAGATGCAACTTTTGAAAACGGACCATTTTTTACCTTTCTGAAGCATGTCGTAATGGGGGTGTTATCTCTATCATCAAAAAACGGGCATTTTCGCTTGAACATTAAAGGCCTCCAAATGTTATTTAATTCACTTCCCAGGGTGAAGAGACCCTTTATAATGCCTCAGAGTGAGTAAATTGGCCATTTTCATTCACTTTTACCCATTTCATAAATCTTGCGTTTAGGCCTCCTGGAAGCATGAAAATCACTTTAAACATGCTCATTTTATCTCTAAAAGTAATGATCCACATACAAATGTGAGATTTAGTTGCAAGATGCAACATTTGAAAACGGACCATTTTTTACCTTTCTGGAGCATGTCGTAAGGGGGGTCTTATCTCTTTCATCAAAATTCTGGCGTTTTCGCTTGAACATTAAAGTTCTCCAAATGTTATTTAATTCACTTCCCGGGGTGAAGAAACACCTTATAAGGACTCAGAGTGAGTAAATTGGCCATTTTCATTCACTTTTACCCATTCCATAAATCTTGCATTTAGGCCTCCTGGAAGCATGAAAATCACTTTAAACATGCTCATTTTATGTCTAAAAGTGATGATCCACATACAAATGTGAGATTTAGTTGAAAGATGCAACATTTGAAAACGTACCACTTTTACCTTTCGAAGCATGTCGTAAGGGGGGTGTTATCTCTATCATCAAAAATCGGGTGTTTTTTGCTTGAACATTAAAGGCCTCCAAATGTAATTTAATTAATTTCCCAGGGTGAAGAAACACTTTATAATGCCTCAGAGTGAGTAAATTGGCCATTTTAATTCACTTTTACCCATTCCACAAATCTTGCGTTTAGGGCCCCTGGAAGCATGAAAATCACTTTAAACGTGCTCTTTTTATCTCTAAAAGTGATGATCCACTTACAAATGTGAGATTTAGTTGCAAGATGCAACATTTGAAAACGGACCATTTTTACCTTTTGAAGCATGTCGTAAGGGGGGTGTTATCTCTTTTATCAAAAAACGCGGTGTGAGAAGTTGGCCTGGCATATGCTGTCCACAAGTTATAGTGGGCACCTTGCACCAGTCCAAACAACCCTTATTGATGATAGGTTTAAAGACAACCTTTATTGAAAGCTATCCTAGTGGTAGCTATGGAGAGCAACCTTCAGGGTAAGTCTTTAAGGAGTGTGAAGCAGCTTGGTTTACCAGATTATAACCTCTTGAATAACTAAATGAAAGGAGAACCACACAAGATATATATAAAATATATGTATTTATTTCTAAACACTAACTACTAATCTCTTTATGAGATTAGAGTTCAAGATACACAGTATCACAGTATTAAAACGAAAGTAAATAGCACAATACACATTGGCTCCAGGGGGAGACCAAACCATATACTAAGAAAGTGGTATAAGAACCACAACTTGACTAGACACAGTGCCTAGAGCACGTAGAATTGCTGGGACCCCAAGGAACCACCCAAGGCAGTGACACAGGAGACCCACGGGGGATGTGTGCAGTGTGAGAACACAGCCGCGAGTGCCGTAGGATTCAATGCGGAAAGTCGCGGTTGCAATTTTAAAGCAAAAGATAATTTAGGAGAGTACTTTTGAGCAAACCCCTTTAGACTTAAGGGGTTCTAGGGCCAACACTCACGGGAGCACCGGAGTACTCGAGTTACCTCACCCAGGGAAGCCGGGTGCCTAGGTGTCAAAGGGTGTCGGGAATCGTCGTCGTTTTCATCGGCGATCTGCTGCAAAGTGCTGCTGCAGTGAAGAAGAAAAGTGTCCGGGGTGATACAAGCCTGGATCAAAGATGTGAAGAACCTGAAAGCAGAGGGGACAGAGTCTGGGTCACTAGCCAGTGACCAGGAGCGGAGCAATCGAATGTCCACCGATGTCGGGTGCTTCAGGTGCGAAGAGGTGAAGCTTGACTCTGCAGCCACGGGGTCCTGGAGACATCGACAAGGAGCCAGATTCGAGCTGTCCCACAAAGGATGTTGAGTGCTGGGGTGTCGGTGATCGGATTGACCACAACAAGCCTTGGCAACAGCAACCCACGCAGGAAGAGAAAAGAGGCTTATGTGCGGACCAGCAAGGTCCTGGGGACTCCCCAAGCAATGGAGAGTCAGGGCACTTCTGGAGCCTCCAGGGAAGCCAATAAAAGTTAGAGTTGCCTTCTTGGGGACCCACAGGTCAATGGACCAGGGATCGCAAAGGGACCTCAAGAGGAATCACAAAATGGCAGCCCACGGAATACTCGTGGAGTGTAGGCCTGCAATCTTTGGTGCAGTTACTGCTTTCTATCAGGGCTACAAGTAACCCAAAGCTCAGCCTCAGGGGTCACCGGAAAGCTGATGCTTCTGCAAATGGTTGCGGTGTCCAGGGGTTCGGGTTGCACGGTCTTCCACGAGGGATACGGGCCTCAGACTTGCTGTGGGCACAGATCGACCTCAGAGACCTAGGAAATCCCACCTCCTGTATGGCAATATTCTTCGGAGTCCGTCGGAGCTCGGAGATGCCAACCGGTCAGTTGCGTTAAAGGTGCCTGCCTTGCAGGGGAGTAACTCCTTTACTCCAAGGGAGATTCTTCAGTTGTCCAGCATCATGCAGATCGTCGAAGTACTTGGTTTCCGGTATCAGAGTTTAGTCCAGGTGTAATCTAAAGTCCTGTAGTCAGGGTTTCCTACTTTATACACAAGGAAGGGGTTGGACAAACTCTGGGGACCCACCTATGGGAGGGTCAGGAAAGAGGGGTGGCTACACCCATTTCCTTTGTCCAGTTTCGCGCCAGAGCAGGTGCTGTGTGTCTCTGCAACTGGTTTGAACTGGACTATGCACAGGGACACCAAATGTGCCCCCAATGCAGACTTCAAAGCACTCTGAGAGTGCACCCACCCAGCCCCAATACACTAAAGCCTGTCTGGGAGGTGGTCACACCTCCCTGTGACAGGAAACCTATTGTCCAGGCCTCCCCTGCCGGAGTTTCATCCAGCAGCAGGAGGGCAGACTCATGTCTGTGGCTGCAGCATCCATTTTGCGATGCCAGGGCTCTGTTAGCTGGTATCGGGTATACCGGTGCTGTCATGTCTCTCCCTCTAGAAGGGTGGGATCATACTCCCACACCAGTTACTGGTGTGGGGGTATGATTCCAAGGTGTTTGACACCAAACACAACAGATTTCCATGCAGCCACTCCAAAATTAGCATTTACCGTTTGGTTATAATGCCCTTAAGAGTATATGGTCTGGCTGCATCACAAACAATCCCGGAATGCAGATTACGAAAGCTTCAGAGGGGCTCTGCTCATGCATGGGCACCCTCTCACATGAAACCCAGCACCCTGCCTTCAGGATTGTTAAGGCCTGCCATAGGGGTGACTGATAGGTTCACATGTGCAGTGATATGGAGAGATATAAGGAACCTATATCTCAGTAAGGGGTGGATACACCAACTTACACAGGCTGCTGTAGCAGACCTGTTGTGTCATTTTCAAAGGCTTCCCATGGGTGGCACAATACATGCTGCAGCCCCTGGTAGGCCTCTGGGGTACCTATGCCCTTGGTACATAGTATACCATATACTAGGGACTCACAAGGGTACCCCAGAATCCAATCTGGAGTGTACCTAAAGTACATACAGTCAATTTAGAGTAGAAAGCAGATAGACTGGGGTCCTGATTAGCAGGGCCTCAGTCTGGCTAAGTCGAAAAACAGTGAAACATCAGTAAAACGTGGGGGTAACTATAAGAAGCAGATCCTACTCTCCTACACAACCCCCCAAACATCAGGACATTAAACTAACCTTGACCAGTTGAGTCTTCATGTTCTAAGTGGAAATATCTGGAGAGTCCATCTGCATTGGCATGGTTACTCCCAGGTCTATGTTCCACTGTATAGTCCATCCCCTGTAGGGAAATGGACCACCTCAAAAGTTTGGGGTTTTCACCCTTCATCTGCTTTAGCCATAAAAGGGGCTTGTGGTCTGTCTGAACAATGAAGTGAGTGCCAAACAAGTATGGCCTCAGCTTCTTCAAGGCCCAAACCACAGCAAAGGCCTCCCTCTCAATGGCTGACCAACGTTTCTCTCTGGGGGTCAACCTTCTGCTAATAAAAGCTACTGGCTGATCCTGACCTTCATCATTCAATTGTGATAACACAGCCCCTACCCCCAACTCAGATGCATCTGTTTGGACAATGAATTGCTTGGAGTAATCAGGACTTGCAGAATGGGAGCAGTGCACATGGCCTGCTTCAGGTCATCAAATGCCTTTTGACAGCTAACTGTCCACTGAACTTTCTTTGGCATTCTTTCAGAAGTTAAGTCATTCAAAGGGGTCACTATGGATCCATAACCTTTGACAAATCTTGTATAGTACCCAGTCAGGCCCAAGAAAGCTCTGACCTGAGTCTGGGTAGTTGGAGCAACCCAGTCCATTATGGTCTGGATTTTGCTCTGCAATGGTTGAACCTGGCCTCCACCCGCAAGGTGGCCCAGGTACACAACCTGACTCTGCCCTATCTGGCACTTGGTGGCCTTGATAGTTAGGCCTGCTTTCTGCAGGGCCTCCAAAACATTTCTCAGGTGGACCAGGTGATCCTCCCAGGTGGAGCTAAAGACAGCAATATCATCTAGATATGCTGCACTATAGGCTTCCAGGCCTGTAAGGACTTTGTTCACCAACCTTTGAAAAGTGGCAGGTGCATTTTTCAAACCAAAGGGCATCACCACAAATTGGTAGTGCCCACTAGGGGTAGAAAATGCTGTTTTGGCTTTTGCATCCTCAGCTAGTCTGATTTGCCAGTAGCCAGCTGTCAGGTCAAATGTGCTGAGAAACTTGGCTGAGGCCAAAGTGTCTATGAGCTCATCTGCCCTTGGTATGGGATGGGCATCAGTCCTAGTGACTGCATTGAGACCTCTGTAGTCTACACAAAACCTCATCTCTCTCTTACCACCCTGGGTGTGAGGTTTAGGCACTAAGACTACTGGACTAGCCCAAGGGCTATCTGAGGGTTCAATCACACCCAAATCCAACATCTTCTGGACTTCAGTCCTGATGCAGTCCCTGACATGGTCAGGTTGCCTGTAAATCTTATTTTTAACAGGCAGACTGTCCCCAGTGTCCACTTCATGAGTGCACCAGGTAGTCTGACTTGGAGTCAGAGAGAATATATGTCTGAACTGATTGAGAACTCTTCTGCAATCAGTTTGCTGCTGGTCAGTGAGGCTGCCTGCCAAGGCTACACCATCTACTGATCCATCATCAGGGTTCTGAGAGAGAAGGTCAGGGAGTGGATCACTCTCTTCCTCCTGTCCCTCATCAGTAGCCATGAGCAAGCCCATGTCTGCCCTGTCAACATATTGTTTCAGTCTGTTGACATGGAGCACCCTGTGGGGGCTCCTGGGAGTTCCAAGGTCCACCAGGTAGGTAACCTCTCCCGTCTGTTCAACAATGGTATGGGGGCCACTCCACTTGTCTTGGAGGGCTGCTGGGGCCACAGGCTCCAACACCCATACTTTCTGTTCTGGCTGATAAACAGTCAACACAGCCTTTTGGTCATGCCAGGCCTTTTGTAATTCCTGGCTAGCCTCAAGGTTTTTAGTTGCCTTCTTCATGTACTCAGCCATCTGGGAGCGGAGACCAAGTACATAATCCACAATATCCTGTTTAGGGGTTTGAGAGGTAACTCCCATCCCTCCTTCACTAGACACAATGGACCCCTAACTGGATGTCCAAACAGAAGCTCAAATGGGCTGTAACCAACCCCCTTCTGTGGAACCTCTCTATAGGCAAAGAGAAGGCAGAGCAAAAGTATGTCCCATCTGCGCCTAAGCTTTTCTGGGAGACCTTTAATCATGCCCTTCAAGGTTTTGTTGAACCTTTCAACTAAACCATTGCATTGTGGGTGATAAGGGGTGGTAAATTTATAATTTACTCCACACTCCTTCCACATAGCAGTCAAGTAACTAGACATGAAGTTTGCACCTTTGTCTGATACTACCTCCTTAGGAAAACCCACCCTGGAAAAGATTCCCAGGAGGGCCCTTGCCACCACAGGAGCTGTGGTGGTCCTGAGGGAATTGCTTCTGGGTACCTAGTGGCATGGTCCACCACCACCAGGATAAATCTGTGCCCAGATGCTGTTTGGGGGTCTAGGGGACCAACAATGTCAATCCCTACCCTCTCAAAGGGAACCCCCACCACAGGTAGTGGTATAAGGGGGCCTTTGTAGTGCTACCTGCCTTACCAATGGCTTGACAGGTAACACAGGAGTGGCAAAACTCCTTGGTGTCTTCAGACATATGAGGCCAATGAAAGTGAGGGACAATTCTGTCCCAAATCTTGTTTTGGCCTAGGTGACCTGCCAATGGGATATCATGTGCTAGGGTCAATAGGAAGCTCCTAAACTTCAGAGGTATAACCAACCTCCTGGTGGCTCCAGGCTTGGGGTCTCTACACTCTGAGTAAAGGAGTCCATCATCCCAATAGATCCTATGGGTACCACTAGCACTCCCAGCAGCCTCAGCAGCAGCTTGCTGTCTGAGAGGTTCAAGAGAGGGGCAGCTCAGTTGTTCCTGGCTCAGATCTGCCCTGGAAGGGCCCCTGTCTCCAAGAACTCAACCTGATCAGGTTCAAGCTCCTCTGGGACAGTTCTTTCTTCAGGACTGAGATCATCTCCCTCAAGAGACTGATCTGCACTCTGAGGCAGGGGGAAGACACTGCCTTAACCCTACGGCTCCTCCTCTTGGGAGGCACCTGGTCCATTATTCCAGAATCCAGGGCTTGTTCAGTTTTAGACATTTTTGCCTGTGACCTGGTCATAGCAAACACATCTTCAGGGATGCCCAACATTTCTGCATGGGTCCTGAGTTCAACTTCAGCCCAAGCTGAACTTTCCAAATCATTTCCAAACAAGCATTCAACAGGGAGGTCTGCACTTACCACAACCTTCTTAGGGCCAGTTACCCCTCCCCAGGAGAAATTAACAACTGCCAGGGAATGGTCTGTCCTGACATTGCTAGCATTGGTCACTTGGTACATTTCACCAAGAATGATCTGCTCAGGGGCTACAAGATCTTTTGTCACCATTGTGACATTTGCTCCTGTGTCCCTGTATGCCAAAGCCTCTCTTCCATTAATTAAAGGCTGTTGTCTGTATTTGCCCAGATTACTGGGACTCACATAGGAGGACATATCTATGTCTCCATCACAGATCAGTACAGCCTGAGTTGGAAGTCTGACTAGGCCAGAGTCCAGCTCAGATCCCAGGGTTAACCCTACTACACCCTTATTTGGAGCACCACCACTTGGAGCTGAACTAGGGGGAACAGTTGCCTTAGGGGCAATGGTGGCTGGAGTTGAGTCTTTGGTCTTTGTACAATCACTAGTCCAATGGGTTTTCTGCTTACAGATTTTACACCATGGTTCCTTTTGGTCTTTTCCTTTGTTTGATTGGGACTCCCCACCAGATGCAGATTTTTGGGGCCCTTGAGAAGACTTGTGGTCTTTACCCTTTTCCCCACCCTTATCAGAGCTTTTAGAATCTTGCTTCTTAGAGTCACCACCTTGGTTCTGAACCTTCTGCCTCACCCTGGTTCTGACCCACTTGTCTGCCTTCTGACCCAATTCTTGGGGAGAGGTCAGATCAGAGTCCACCAGGTACTGATGCAACAGTTGATTTTGACAGTTGTTAAGGATCTGCTCTCTCATGATCAAATTATACAATCCTTTGAAATCACACACCTTACTGCCAAGTAACCAGCCTTCCAGAGCCTTAGTAGCACAATCAACAAAGTCAACCCAGTCCTGAGTCTGTGCCTTTTGGGTATCTCTGAACTTTAACCTGTATTGTTCAGTGGTTAGGCCAAACCCTTCAATCAGAGCACTCTTCAGGACTTTGTAGTTGTCAGCATCCTCTTCTCTTACAGTGAGGAGCTTGTCTCTACCTTTGTCTGCAAAGGAGAGCCACACGAATGCTGCCCACTGCTCCTGAGGGACCCTCTGTACCTTACAGGCCCTTTCCAGTGCAGTTATCCATTTTTGGATGTCATCCCCACTCTGGCAGGGAGGGACAATCTTGTTCAGGTTCCTATGGTCATGAGTATGATCTCTACCTCTAGGGACACTGCTGCTGCCACCATGGGACCCTAGTCCCAATTTCTGTGAAGCTTTCTGAAGCTCCAGGGATTCCCTGTCTAAGGCCAAATGCTCTCTCTTGATTCTCAGCTTAGCTTTCTCAAAATCAAGCAGTTGGCATTTCTTCTCATAAGAGGATGCCCTTTTATGAGAAGCAGAGGACCCTATAGAAGTACCAGAACGATTAGATTCCTGAGAAGGAGATCTTGATCTTCTTGGTAGACTATTAACCCTTCCTGGGGGAGTGAAGAGGGGCCACTGAGGCCTTCCTCTCCTTCAAGAAGAATTGGATTTTCCAGGTGGGAATCAAGTTGATCCCCCTGGCCAGCATCAGAGTCTGGGTCATAGTAGTGTTCACTACCTGGCCTTTCCTCTTCTTCTACTGCCCCACCCAACCTGCCTGCCTCATCAGACCCTGGTGTCTTTCTGAGGTCATCTAGCAGCAAAGCCTCTATGAGGCGTTGAGTGCTTGCATGTCTCCCTGTTTTCAGTCTCCTAGAGGTACACATATTTCTCAATTCCTGGAATGTGAGATTGTCATACCTAGTGGGCAAGGAGTCACTGACTTCATGTCTTGCAGACATTCTAGTGTGGTGTGGTGTATGCGCCTACCTAATCTAGTGGGAACTGAAACTCTCTTGAGTTGTAGAAAGGGTGTGTTAAGCCCTTGACACACAACTCTAAGTTCAATAGAACTTACTGTATTCTAAACTTGATTTATGTGTACCTATAGTGGTTTTCAGTTAGTCACTTCAAAGAGATTATCTGGTAAAGCAATAGCAAGCTTGAATCCAACCGCTGCACACCATTGTGAGAAGTTGGCCTGGCATATGCTGTCCACTAGTTATAGTGGGCACCTTTCACCAGTCCAAATGACCCTTATTGATGATAGGTTTAAAGACAACCTTTATTGAAAGCTAACCTAGTTGTAGCTATGGAGAGCAGCCTTCAGGCTAAGTCTTGAAGGAGTGTAAAGCAGCTTGGTTTACCAGATTATAACCTCTTGAATAAATAAATGAAAGGAGAGCCACACAAGATATATATAAAATATATGTATTTATTTCTAAACACTAACTACTAATCTCTTTATGAGATTAGAGTTCAAGATACACAGTATCACAGTATTAAAATGATAGTAAATAGCACAATACACAGTGAGCTCCAGGGGAGACCAAACCATATACTAAGAAAGTGGTATAAGAACCACGACTTGACTAGACACAGTGCCTAGAGCACGTAGAATCGCTGGGACCCCAAGGAACCACCCAAGGCAGTGACAAAGGAGACCCACGGGGACGTGTGCAGTGTGAGAACACAGCCGTGAGCGCCGTAGGATTCAATGCGGAAAGTCGCGGTTGGAATTTTAAAGCAAAAGGACACTTAGGAGAGGACTTTGAGCAAACCTCTTTAGACTTAAGGGGTTCTAATGCCAACACCCATGGGAGCACCGGAGTACTCGAGTTACCTCACCCAGGGAAGCCGGGTGCATAGGTGTCAAAGGGTGTCGGGAATCGTCGTCCTTTTCAATGGTGATCTGCTGCAAAGTGCTGCTGCCGTGAAGAAGAAAAGTGTCCGGGGTGATCCAAGCCTGGATCGAAGATGTGAAGAACCTGAAAGCAGAGGGGACAGAGTCTGGGTCACTAGCCAGTGACCAGGAGCGGAGCAATCGAATGCCCACCGATGTCGGGTGCTTCAGGTGCAAAGAGGAGAAGCTTGACTCTGCAGCCACGGAGTCCTGGAGATGTCGACTATGACCAGGAGCCAGATTCAAGCTCTACAATAAAGGATGTCAAGTGCTGGGGTATCAGTGATCGGATTGACCACAACAAGCCTTGACAACAGCAACCCACGCAGGAAGAGAAAAGATGCTTCTGTGCAGACCAGCAAGGTCCTGGGGACTCCCCAAGCAATGGAGAGTCAGGGCACATCTGGAGCAACCAGGGAAGCCCAATAAATGCTAGAGTTGCCTTCTTGGGGACCCACAGGTCAACGGACTAGGGATCGCAAAGGGACCTCAAGAGGAATCACAAAATGGCAGCCCATGGAACACTCGTGGAGTGTAGGCCTGCAATCTTTAGTGCATTTACTGCTTGTGGTCAGGGCTACAAGTAACCCAAAGCTCAGCCTCAGGGGTCGCCGGAAAGCTGATGATTCTGCAAATGGTTGCGGTGTCCAGGGGTTCAGGTTGCACAGTCTTCCACGAGGGATATGAGCCTCAGACTTGCTGTGGGCACAGATTGACCTCAGAGATTTAGGAAAACCCATCTCTTGTGTGGCAATATTCTTCGGAGTCCGTCGGAGCTCGGAGATGCCAACTGGTCAGTTGTGTAAAAGGTGCCTGTCTTGCAGGGGAGTAACTCCTTTACTCCAAGGGAGATTCTTCAGTCATCCAGCATCATGCAGATCATCGAAGTACTTGGTTTCTGGTATCAGAGTTTAGTCCAGGTGTAATCTAAAGTCCTGTAGTCAGGGTTTCCTACTTTATACCCAAGGAAGGGGTTGGACAAACTCTGGGGACCCACCTATGGGAGGGTCAGGAAAGAGGGGTGGCTACACCCATTTCCTTTGCCCAGTTTTGCACCAGAGCAGGGGCTGTGTGTCCCTGCAACCGGTTTGAACTGGACTATGCACAGGAACACCAAATGGTCCCCCAGTGCAGACTTCAAAGCACTCTGAGAGTGCACCCACCCAGCCCCAATACACTAAAGCCTGCCTGGGAGGTGGTCACACCTCCCTGTGACAGGAAACCTATTGTCCAGGCCTCCCCTTCCGGAGTTTCGTGCAGCAGCAGGAGGGCAGACTCGTGTCTGTGGCTGCAGCATCCATTTTGCGATGCCAGGGCTCTGTTAGCAGGTACCGGGTATACCGGTGCTGTCATGTCTCTCCCTCTAGAAGGGTGGGATGTAACTGGTGTGGGGGTATGATTCCAAGGTGTTTGACACCAAACACAACAGTTTTCCATGCAGCCACTCCAAAGTTAGCATTTACCGTTTGGTTATAATGCACTTAAGAGTATACGGTCTGGCTGCATCACAAACAACCCCGGAATGAAGATTCCGAAAGCTGCAGAGGGGCTCTGCTTATGCATGGGCACCCTCTCACATGAAACCCAGCACCCTGCCTTCAGGATTGTTAAGGCCTGCCATAGGGGTGACTGATAGGTTCACATGTGCAGTGATATGGAGAGATATAAAGAACCTATATGTCAGTAAGGGGTGGATACACCACCTTACACAGGCTGCTGTAAGCAGACCTGTTGTGTCATTTTCAAAGGCTTCCCAGGGGTGGCACAATACATGCTGCAGCCCCTGGTAGGCCTCTGGGGTACCTATGCCCTTGGTACATAGTATACCATATACTAGGGACTCACAAGGGTACCCCAGAAGCCAATCTGGAGTGTACCTAAAGTACATACAGTCAATTTAGAGTAGAAAGCAGATAGACTGGGGTCCTGATTAGCAGGGCCTTAGTCTGGCTAAGTCGAAAAACAGTGAAACATCAGCAAAAAGTGGGGGTAACTATAAGAAGCAGATCCTACTCTCCTTCACACGGGCTTTTTCGCTTGAACATTAAAGACCTCCAAATGTTATTTAATTCATTTCCTGGGGTGAAGAAACACTTTATAAGGCCTCAGAGAGAGTAAATTGTCTATTTTCATTCACTTTTACCCATTCCATAAATCTTGCGTTTAGGCCTCCTGGAAGCATGAAAATCACTTTAAACATGCTCATTTTATCTCTTAAACTGATGATCCACATACAAATGTGAGATTTAGTTGAAAGATGCAACATTTGAAAACAAACCATTTTTACCTTTCGAAGCATGTCGTAAGGGGGGGGTGTTATTCCTTTCATCAAAAATTGGGCGTTTTCGCTTGAACATTAAAGGCCTCCAAATATATTTAATTCACTTCCCGGGTGAAGAAACACTTTATAAGGCCTCAGAGTGAGTAAATTGGCCATTTTCATTCACTTTTACCCATTCCACAAATCTTGCGTTTAGGGCCCCTGGAAGCATGAAAATCACTTTAAACATGCTCTTTTTATCTCTAAAAGTGATGATTCTCATACAAATGTGAGATTTAGTTGCAAGATGCAACTTTTGAAAATGGACCATTTTTTACCTTTCTGAAGCATGTCGTAATGGGGGTGTTATCTCTATCATTAAAAAACGGGCATTTTCGCTTGAACATTAAAGGCCTCCAAATGTTATTTAATTCACTTCCCAGGGTGAAGAGACCCTTTATAATGCCTCAGAGTGAGTAAATTGGCCATTTTCATCACTTTCACTCATTCCACAAATCTTGTATTTTGAGCCCTTGGAATCATGAAAATCAATTTAAACATGCTCATTTTTTCTCTAAAAGTGATGATCCACATACAAATGTGAGATTTAGTTGCAAGATGCAACATTTGAAAACGGACCATTTTTTACCTTTCTGAAGCATGTCGTAAAGGGGGTGTTATCTCTATCATCAGAAATCGGGCGTTATCGCTTGAACATTAAAGGCCTCCAAATGTTATTTAATTCATTTCCCGGGGTGAAGAAACACTTTATAATGCCTCAGAGTGAGTAAATTGGCCATTTTCATTCACTTTTACCCATTCCACAAATCTTGCGTTTTGGGTCCCTCGGATCATGAAAATCACTTTAAACATCTCTTTTTATCTCTAAAAGTGATGATCCACATACAAATGTGAGATTTAGTTGCAAGATGCAACTTTTGAAAACGGACCATTTTTTACCTTTCTGAAGCATGTCGTAATGGGGGGTGTTATCTCTATCATCAAAAAACGGGCATTTTCGCTTGAACATTAAAGGCCTCCAAATGTTATTTAATTCACTTCCCAGGGTGAAGAGACCCTTTATAATGCCTCAGAGTGAGTAAATTGGCCATTTTCATTCACTTTTACCCATTTCATAAATCTTGCGTTTAGGCCTCCTGGAAGCATGAAAATCACTTTAAACATGCTCATTTTATCTCTAAAAGTAATGATCCACATACAAATGTGAGATTTAGTTGCAAGATGCAACATTTGAAAACGGACCATTTTTTACCTTTCTGGAGCATGTCGTAAGGGGGGTCTTATCTCTTTCATCAAAATTCTGGCGTTTTCGCTTGAACATTAAAGTTCTCCAAATGTTATTTAATTCACTTCCCGGGGTGAAGAAACACCTTATAAGGACTCAGAGTGAGTAAATTGGCCATTTTCATTCACTTTTACCCATTCCATAAATCTTGCATTTAGGCCTCCTGGAAGCATGAAAATCACTTTAAACATGCTCATTTTATGTCTAAAAGTGATGATCCACATACAAATGTGAGATTTAGTTGAAAGATGCAACATTTGAAAACGTACCACTTTTACCTTTCGAAGCATGTCGTAAGGGGGTGTTATCTCTATCATCAAAAATCGGGTGTTTTTTGCTTGAACATTAAAGGCCTCCAAATGTAATTTAATTAATTTCCCGGGGTGAAGAAACACTTTATAATGCCTCAGAGTGAGTAAATTGGCCATTTTAATTCACTTTTACCCATTCCACAAATCTTGCGTTTAGGGCCCCTGGAAGCATGAAAATCACTTTAAACGTGCTCTTTTTATCTCTAAAAGTGATGATCCACTTACAAATGTGAGATTTAGTTGCAAGATGCAACATTTGAAAACGGACCATTTTTACCTTTTGAAGCATGTCGTAAGGGGGGTGTTATCTCTTTTATCAAAAAACGCGGTGTGAGAAGTTGGCCTGGCATATGCTGTCCACAAGTTATAGTGGGCACCTTGCACCAGTCCAAACAACCCTTATTGATGATAGGTTTAAAGACAACCTTTATTGAAAGCTATCCTAGTGGTAGCTATGGAGAGCAACCTTCAGGGTAAGTCTTTAAGGAGTGTGAAGCAGCTTGGTTTACCAGATTATAACCTCTTGAATAACTAAATGAAAGGAGAACCACACAAGATATATATAAAATATATGTATTTATTTCTAAACACTAACTACTAATCTCTTTATGAGATTAGAGTTCAAGATACACAGTATCACAGTATTAAAACGAAAGTAAATAGCACAATACACATTGGCTCCAGGGGGAGACCAAACCATATACTAAGAAAGTGGTATAAGAACCACAACTTGACTAGACACAGTGCCTAGAGCACGTAGAATTGCTGGGACCCCAAGGAACCACCCAAGGCAGTGACACAGGAGACCCACGGGGGATGTGTGCAGTGTGAGAACACAGCCGCGAGTGCCGTAGGATTCAATGCGGAAAGTCGCGGTTGCAATTTTAAAGCAAAAGATAATTTAGGAGAGTACTTTTGAGCAAACCCCTTTAGACTTAAGGGGTTCTAGGGCCAACACTCACGGGAGCACCGGAGTACTCGAGTTACCTCACCCAGGGAAGCCGGGTGCCTAGGTGTCAAAGGGTGTCGGGAATCGTCGTCGTTTTCATCGGCGATCTGCTGCAAAGTGCTGCTGCAGTGAAGAAGAAAAGTGTCCGGGGTGATACAAGCCTGGATCAAAGATGTGAAGAACCTGAAAGCAGAGGGGACAGAGTCTGGGTCACTAGCCAGTGACCAGGAGCGGAGCAATCGAATGTCCACCGATGTCGGGTGCTTCAGGTGCGAAGAAGGTGAAGCTTGACTCTGCAGCCACGGGGTCCTGGAGACATCGACAAGGAGCCAGATTCGAGCTGTCCCACAAAGGATGTTGAGTGCTGGGGTGTCGGTGATCGGATTGACCACAACAAGCCTTGGCAACAGCAACCCACGCAGGAAGAGAAAAAGAGGCTTATGTGCGGACCAGCAAGGTCCTGGGGACTCCCCAAGCAATGGAGAGTCAGGGCACTTCTGGAGCCTCCAGGGAAGCCAATAAAAGTTAGAGTTGCCTTCTTGGGGACCCACAGGTCAATGGACCAGGGATCGCAAAGGGACCTCAAGAGGAATCACAAAATGGCAGCCCACGGAATACTCGTGGAGTGTAGGCCTGCAATCTTTGGTGCAGTTACTGCTTTCTATCAGGGCTACAAGTAACCCAAAGCTCAGCCTCAGGGGTCACCGGAAAGCTGATGCTTCTGCAAATGGTTGCGGTGTCCAGGGGTTCGGGTTGCACGGTCTTCCACGAGGGATACGGGCCTCAGACTTGCTGTGGGCACAGATCGACCTCAGAGACCTAGGAAATCCCACCTCCTGTATGGCAATATTCTTCGGAGTCCGTCGGAGCTCGGAGATGCCAACCGGTCAGTTGCGTTAAAGGTGCCTGCCTTGCAGGGGAGTAACTCCTTTACTCCAAGGGAGATTCTTCAGTTGTCCAGCATCATGCAGATCGTCGAAGTACTTGGTTTCCGGTATCAGAGTTTAGTCCAGGTGTAATCTAAAGTCCTGTAGTCAGGGTTTCCTACTTTATACACAAGGAAGGGGTTGGACAAACTCTGGGGACCCACCTATGGGAGGGTCAGGAAAGAGGGGTGGCTACACCCATTTCCTTTGTCCAGTTTCGCGCCAGAGCAGGTGCTGTGTGTCTCTGCAACTGGTTTGAACTGGACTATGCACAGGGACACCAAATGTGCCCCCAATGCAGACTTCAAAGCACTCTGAGAGTGCACCCACCCAGCCCCAATACACTAAAGCCTGTCTGGGAGGTGGTCACACCTCCCTGTGACAGGAAACCTATTGTCCAGGCCTCCCCTGCCTGAGTTTCATCCAGCAGCAGGAGGGCAGACTCATGTCTGTGGCTGCAGCATCCATTTTGCGATGCCAGGGCTCTGTTAGCTGGTATCGGGTATACCGGTGCTGTCATGTCTCTCCCTCTAGAAGGGTGGGATCATACTCCCACACCAGTTACTGGTGTGGGGGTATGATTCCAAGGTGTTTGACACCAAACACAACAGATTTCCATGCAGCCACTCCAAAATTAGCATTTACCGTTTGGTTATAATGCCCTTAAGAGTATATGGTCTGGCTGCATCACAAACAATCCCGGAATGCAGATTCCGAAAGCTGCAGAGGGGCTCTGCTTATGCATGGGCACCCTCTCACATGAAACCCAGCACCCTGCCTTCAGGATTGTTAAGGCCTGCCATAGGGGTGACTGATAGGTTCACATGTGCAGTGATATGGAGAGATATAAAGAACCTATATGTCAGTAAGGGGTGGATACACCACCTTACACAGGCTGCTGTAAGCAGACCTGTTGTGTCATTTTCAAAGGCTTCCCAGGGGTGGCACAATACATGCTGCAGCCCCTGGTAGGCCTCTGGGGTACCTATGCCCTTGGTACATAGTATACCATATACTAGGGACTCACAAGGGTACCCCAGAAGCCAATCTGGAGTGTACCTAAAGTACATACAGTCAATTTAGAGTAGAAAGCAGATAGACTGGGGTCCTGATTAGCAGGGCCTTAGTCTGGCTAAGTCGAAAAACAGTGAAACATCAGCAAAAAGTGGGGGTAACTATAAGAAGCAGATCCTACTCTCCTTCACACGGGCTTTTTCGCTTGAACATTAAAGACCTCCAAATGTTATTTAATTCATTTCCTGGGGTGAAGAAACACTTTATAAGGCCTCAGAGAGAGTAAATTGTCTATTTTCATTCACTTTTACCCATTCCATAAATCTTGCGTTTAGGCCTCCTGGAAGCATGAAAATCACTTTAAACATGCTCATTTTATCTCTTAAACTGATGATCCACATACAAATGTGAGATTTAGTTGAAAGATGCAACATTTGAAAACAAACCATTTTTACCTTTCGAAGCATGTCGTAAGGGGGGGTGTTATTCCTTTCATCAAAAATTGGGCGTTTTCGCTTGAACATTAAAGGCCTCCAAATATATTTAATTCACTTCCCGGGTGAAGAAACACTTTATAAGGCCTCAGAGTGAGTAAATTGGCCATTTTCATTCACTTTTACCCATTCCACAAATCTTGCGTTTAGGGCCCCTGGAAGCATGAAAATCACTTTAAACATGCTCTTTTTATCTCTAAAAGTGATGATTCTCATACAAATGTGAGATTTAGTTGCAAGATGCAACTTTTGAAAATGGACCATTTTTTACCTTTCTGAAGCATGTCGTAATGGGGGGTGTTATCTCTATCATTAAAAAACGGGCATTTTCGCTTGAACATTAAAGGCCTCCAAATGTTATTTAATTCACTTCCCAGGGTGAAGAGACCCTTTATAATGCCTCAGAGTGAGTAAATTGGCCATTTTCATCACTTTCACTCATTCCACAAATCTTGTATTTTGAGCCCTTGGAATCATGAAAATCAATTTAAACATGCTCATTTTTTCTCTAAAAGTGATGATCCACATACAAATGTGAGATTTAGTTGCAAGATGCAACATTTGAAAACGGACCATTTTTTACCTTTCTGAAGCATGTCGTAAAGGGGGTGTTATCTCTATCATCAGAAATCGGGCGTTATCGCTTGAACATTAAAGGCCTCCAAATGTTATTTAATTCATTTCCCGGGGTGAAGAAACACTTTATAATGCCTCAGAGTGAGTAAATTGGCCATTTTCATTCACTTTTACCCATTCCACAAATCTTGCGTTTTGGGTCCCTCGGATCATGAAAATCACTTTAAACATGCTCATTTTATCTCTAAAAGTGATGATCCACATACAAATGTGAGATTTAGTTGCAAGATGCAACTTTTGAAAACGGACCATTTTTTACCTTTCTGAAGCATGTCGTAATGGGGGTGTTATCTCTATCATCAAAAAACGGGCATTTTCGCTTGAACATTAAAGGCCTCCAAATGTTATTTAATTCACTTCCCAGGGTGAAGAGACCCTTTATAATGCCTCAGAGTGAGTAAATTGGCCATTTTCATTCACTTTTACCCATTTCATAAATCTTGCGTTTAGGCCTCCTGGAAGCATGAAAATCACTTTAAACATGCTCATTTTATCTCTAAAAGTAATGATCCACATACAAATGTGAGATTTAGTTGCAAGATGCAACATTTGAAAACGGACCATTTTTTACCTTTCTGGAGCATGTCGTAAGGGGGGTCTTATCTCTTTCATCAAAATTCTGGCGTTTTCGCTTGAACATTAAAGTTCTCCAAATGTTATTTAATTCACTTCCCGGGGTGAAGAAACACCTTATAAGGACTCAGAGTGAGTAAATTGGCCATTTTCATTCACTTTTACCCATTCCATAAATCTTGCATTTAGGCCTCCTGGAAGCATGAAAATCACTTTAAACATGCTCATTTTATGTCTAAAAGTGATGATCCACATACAAATGTGAGATTTAGTTGAAAGATGCAACATTTGAAAACGTACCACTTTTACCTTTCGAAGCATGTCGTAAGGGGGGTGTTATCTCTATCATCAAAAATCGGGTGTTTTTTGCTTGAACATTAAAGGCCTCCAAATGTAATTTAATTAATTTCCCGGGGTGAAGAAACACTTTATAATGCCTCAGAGTGAGTAAATTGGCCATTTTAATTCACTTTTACCCATTCCACAAATCTTGCGTTTAGGGCCCCTGGAAGCATGAAAATCACTTTAAACGTGCTCTTTTTATCTCTAAAAGTGATGATCCACTTACAAATGTGAGATTTAGTTGCAAGATGCAACATTTGAAAACGGACCATTTTTACCTTTTGAAGCATGTCGTAAGGGGGGTGTTATCTCTTTTATCAAAAAACGCGGTGTGAGAAGTTGGCCTGGCATATGCTGTCCACAAGTTATAGTGGGCACCTTGCACCAGTCCAAACAACCCTTATTGATGATAGGTTTAAAGACAACCTTTATTGAAAGCTATCCTAGTGGTAGCTATGGAGAGCAACCTTCAGGGTAAGTCTTTAAGGAGTGTGAAGCAGCTTGGTTTACCAGATTATAACCTCTTGAATAACTAAATGAAAGGAGAACCACACAAGATATATATAAAATATATGTATTTATTTCTAAACACTAACTACTAATCTCTTTATGAGATTAGAGTTCAAGATACACAGTATCACAGTATTAAAACGAAAGTAAATAGCACAATACACATTGGCTCCAGGGGGAGACCAAACCATATACTAAGAAAGTGGTATAAGAACCACAACTTGACTAGACACAGTGCCTAGAGCACGTAGAATTGCTGGGACCCCAAGGAACCACCCAAGGCAGTGACACAGGAGACCCACGGGGGATGTGTGCAGTGTGAGAACACAGCCGCGAGTGCCGTAGGATTCAATGCGGAAAGTCGCGGTTGCAATTTTAAAGCAAAAGATAATTTAGGAGAGTACTTTTGAGCAAACCCCTTTAGACTTAAGGGGTTCTAGGGCCAACACTCACGGGAGCACCGGAGTACTCGAGTTACCTCACCCAGGGAAGCCGGGTGCCTAGGTGTCAAAGGGTGTCGGGAATCGTCGTCGTTTTCATCGGCGATCTGCTGCAAAGTGCTGCTGCAGTGAAGAAGAAAAGTGTCCGGGGTGATACAAGCCTGGATCAAAGATGTGAAGAACCTGAAAGCAGAGGGGACAGAGTCTGGGTCACTAGCCAGTGACCAGGAGCGGAGCAATCGAATGTCCACCGATGTCGGGTGCTTCAGGTGCGAAGAGGTGAAGCTTGACTCTGCAGCCACGGGGTCCTGGAGACATCGACAAGGAGCCAGATTCGAGCTGTCCCACAAAGGATGTTGAGTGCTGGGGTGTCGGTGATCGGATTGACCACAACAAGCCTTGGCAACAGCAACCCACGCAGGAAGAGAAAAGAGGCTTATGTGCGGACCAGCAAGGTCCTGGGGACTCCCCAAGCAATGGAGAGTCAGGGCACTTCTGGAGCCTCCAGGGAAGCCAATAAAAGTTAGAGTTGCCTTCTTGGGCACCCACAGGTCAATGGACCAGGGATCGCAAAGGGACCTCAAGAGGAATCACAAAATGGCAGCCCACGGAATACTCGTGGAGTGTAGGCCTGCAATCTTTGGTGCAGTTACTGCTTTCTATCAGGGCTACAAGTAACCCAAAGCTCAGCCTCAGGGGTCACCGGAAAGCTGATGCTTCTGCAAATGGTTGCGGTGTCCAGGGGTTCGGGTTGCACGGTCTTCCACGAGGGATACGGGCCTCAGACTTGCTGTGGGCACAGATCGACCTCAGAGACCTAGGAAATCCCACCTCCTGTATGGCAATATTCTTCGGAGTCCGTCGGAGCTCGGAGATGCCAACCGGTCAGTTGCGTTAAAGGTGCCTGCCTTGCAGGGGAGTAACTCCTTTACTCCAAGGGAGATTCTTCAGTTGTCCAGCATCATGCAGATCGTCGAAGTACTTGGTTTCCGGTATCAGAGTTTAGTCCAGGTGTAATCTAAAGTCCTGTAGTCAGGGTTTCCTACTTTATACACAAGGAAGGGGTTGGACAAACTCTGGGGACCCACCTATGGGAGGGTCAGGAAAGAGGGGTGGCTACACCCATTTCCTTTGTCCAGTTTCGCGCCAGAGCAGGTGCTGTGTGTCTCTGCAACTGGTTTGAACTGGACTATGCACAGGGACACCAAATGTGCCCCCAATGCAGACTTCAAAGCACTCTGAGAGTGCACCCACCCAGCCCCAATACACTAAAGCCTGTCTGGGAGGTGGTCACACCTCCCTGTGACAGGAAACCTATTGTCCAGGCCTCCCCTGCCGGAGTTTCATCCAGCAGCAGGAGGGCAGACTCATGTCTGTGGCTGCAGCATCCATTTTGCGATGCCAGGGCTCTGTTAGCTGGTATCGGGTATACCGGTGCTGTCATGTCTCTCCCTCTAGAAGGGTGGGATCATACTCCCACACCAGTTACTGGTGTGGGGGTATGATTCCAAGGTGTTTGACACCAAACACAACAGATTTCCATGCAGCCACTCCAAAATTAGCATTTACCGTTTGGTTATAATGCCCTTAAGAGTATATGGTCTGGCTGCATCACAAACAATCCCGGAATGCAGATTACGAAAGCTTCAGAGGGGCTCTGCTCATGCATGGGCACCCTCTCACATGAAACCCAGCACCCTGCCTTCAGGATTGTTAAGGCCTGCCATAGGGGTGACTGATAGGTTCACATGTGCAGTGATATGGAGAGATATAAGGAACCTATATCTCAGTAAGGGGTGGATACACCAACTTACACAGGCTGCTGTAGCAGACCTGTTGTGTCATTTTCAAAGGCTTCCCATGGGTGGCACAATACATGCTGCAGCCCCTGGTAGGCCTCTGGGGTACCTATGCCCTTGGTACATAGTATACCATATACTAGGGACTCACAAGGGTACCCCAGAATCCAATCTGGAGTGTACCTAAAGTACATACAGTCAATTTAGAGTAGAAAGCAGATAGACTGGGGTCCTGATTAGCAGGGCCTCAGTCTGGCTAAGTCGAAAAACAGTGAAACATCAGTAAAACGTGGGGGTAACTATAAGAAGCAGATCCTACTCTCCTACACAACCCCCCAAACATCAGGACATTAAACTAACCTTGACCAGTTGAGTCTTCATGTTCTAAGTGGAAATATCTGGAGAGTCCATCTGCATTGGCATGGTTACTCCCAGGTCTATGTTCCACTGTATAGTCCATCCCCTGTAGGGAAATGGACCACCTCAAAAGTTTGGGGTTTTCACCCTTCATCTGCTTTAGCCATAAAAGGGGCTTGTGGTCTGTCTGAACAATGAAGTGAGTGCCAAACAAGTATGGCCTCAGCTTCTTCAAGGCCCAAACCACAGCAAAGGCCTCCCTCTCAATGGCTGACCAACGTTTCTCTCTGGGGGTCAACCTTCTGCTAATAAAAGCTACTGGCTGATCCTGACCTTCATCATTCAATTGTGATAACACAGCCCCTACCCCCAACTCAGATGCATCTGTTTGGACAATGAATTGCTTGGAGTAATCAGGACTTGCAGAATGGGAGCAGTGCACATGGCCTGCTTCAGGTCATCAAATGCCTTTTGACAGCTAACTGTCCACTGAACTTTCTTTGGCATTCTTTCAGAAGTTAAGTCATTCAAAGGGGTCACTATGGATCCATAACCTTTGACAAATCTTGTATAGTACCCAGTCAGGCCCAAGAAAGCTCTGACCTGAGTCTGGGTAGTTGGAGCAACCCAGTCCATTATGGTCTGGATTTTGCTCTGCAATGGTTGAACCTGGCCTCCACCCGCAAGGTGGCCCAGGTACACAACCTGACTCTGCCCTATCTGGCACTTGGTGGCCTTGATAGTTAGGCCTGCTTTCTGCAGGGCCTCCAAAACATTTCTCAGGTGGACCAGGTGATCCTCCCAGGTGGAGCTAAAGACAGCAATATCATCTAGATATGCTGCACTATAGGCTTCCAGGCCTGTAAGGACTTTGTTCACCAACCTTTGAAAAGTGGCAGGTGCATTTTTCAAACCAAAGGGCATCACCACAAATTGGTAGTGCCCACTAGGGGTAGAAAATGCTGTTTTGGCTTTTGCATCCTCAGCTAGTCTGATTTGCCAGTAGCCAGCTGTCAGGTCAAATGTGCTGAGAAACTTGGCTGAGGCCAAAGTGTCTATGAGCTCATCTGCCCTTGGTATGGGATGGGCATCAGTCCTAGTGACTGCATTGAGACCTCTGTAGTCTACACAAAACCTCATCTCTCTCTTACCACCCTGGGTGTGAGGTTTAGGCACTAAGACTACTGGACTAGCCCAAGGGCTATCTGAGGGTTCAATCACACCCAAATCCAACATCTTCTGGACTTCAGTCCTGATGCAGTCCCTGACATGGTCAGGTTGCCTGTAAATCTTATTTTTAACAGGCAGACTGTCCCCAGTGTCCACTTCATGAGTGCACCAGGTAGTCTGACTTGGAGTCAGAGAGAATATATGTCTGAACTGATTGAGAACTCTTCTGCAATCAGTTTGCTGCTGGTCAGTGAGGCTGCCTGCCAAGGCTACACCATCTACTGATCCATCATCAGGGTTCTGAGAGAGAAGGTCAGGGAGTGGATCACTCTCTTCCTCCTGTCCCTCATCAGTAGCCATGAGCAAGCCCATGTCTGCCCTGTCAACATATTGTTTCAGTCTGTTGACATGGAGCACCCTGTGGGGGCTCCTGGGAGTTCCAAGGTCCACCAGGTAGGTAACCTCTCCCGTCTGTTCAACAATGGTATGGGGGCCACTCCACTTGTCTTGGAGGGCTGCTGGGGCCACAGGCTCCAACACCCATACTTTCTGTTCTGGCTGATAAACAGTCAACACAGCCTTTTGGTCATGCCAGGCCTTTTGTAATTCCTGGCTAGCCTCAAGGTTTTTAGTTGCCTTCTTCATGTACTCAGCCATCTGGGAGCGGAGACCAAGTACATAATCCACAATATCCTGTTTAGGGGTTTGAGAGGTAACTCCCATCCCTCCTTCACTAGACACAATGGACCCCTAACTGGATGTCCAAACAGAAGCTCAAATGGGCTGTAACCAACCCCCTTCTGTGGAACCTCTCTATAGGCAAAGAGAAGGCAGAGCAAAAGTATGTCCCATCTGCGCCTAAGCTTTTCTGGGAGACCTTTAATCATGCCCTTCAAGGTTTTGTTGAACCTTTCAACTAAACCATTGCATTGTGGGTGATAAGGGGTGGTAAATTTATAATTTACTCCACACTCCTTCCACATAGCAGTCAAGTAACTAGACATGAAGTTTGCACCTTTGTCTGATACTACCTCCTTAGGAAAACCCACCCTGGAAAAGATTCCCAGGAGGGCCCTTGCCACCACAGGAGCTGTGGTGGTCCTGAGGGAATTGCTTCTGGGTACCTAGTGGCATGGTCCACCACCACCAGGATAAATCTGTGCCCAGATGCTGTTTGGGGGTCTAGGGGACCAACAATGTCAATCCCTACCCTCTCAAAGGGAACCCCCACCACAGGTAGTGGTATAAGGGGGCCTTTGTAGTGCTACCTGCCTTACCAATGGCTTGACAGGTAACACAGGAGTGGCAAAACTCCTTGGTGTCTTCAGACATATGAGGCCAATGAAAGTGAGGGACAATTCTGTCCCAAATCTTGTTTTGGCCTAGGTGACCTGCCAATGGGATATCATGTGCTAGGGTCAATAGGAAGCTCCTAAACTTCAGAGGTATAACCAACCTCCTGGTGGCTCCAGGCTTGGGGTCTCTACACTCTGAGTAAAGGAGTCCATCATCCCAATAGATCCTATGGGTACCACTAGCACTCCCAGCAGCCTCAGCAGCAGCTTGCTGTCTGAGAGGTTCAAGAGAGGGGCAGCTCAGTTGTTCCTGGCTCAGATCTGCCCTGGAAGGGCCCCTGTCTCCAAGAACTCAACCTGATCAGGTTCAAGCTCCTCTGGGACAGTTCTTTCTTCAGGACTGAGATCATCTCCCTCAAGAGACTGATCTGCACTCTGAGGCAGGGGGAAGACACTGCCTTAACCCTACGGCTCCTCCTCTTGGGAGGCACCTGGTCCATTATTCCAGAATCCAGGGCTTGTTCAGTTTTAGACATTTTTGCCTGTGACCTGGTCATAGCAAACACATCTTCAGGGATGCCCAACATTTCTGCATGGGTCCTGAGTTCAACTTCAGCCCAAGCTGAACTTTCCAAATCATTTCCAAACAAGCATTCAACAGGGAGGTCTGCACTTACCACAACCTTCTTAGGGCCAGTTACCCCTCCCCAGGAGAAATTAACAACTGCCAGGGAATGGTCTGTCCTGACATTGCTAGCATTGGTCACTTGGTACATTTCACCAAGAATGATCTGCTCAGGGGCTACAAGATCTTTTGTCACCATTGTGACATTTGCTCCTGTGTCCCTGTATGCCAAAGCCTCTCTTCCATTAATTAAAGGCTGTTGTCTGTATTTGCCCAGATTACTGGGACTCACATAGGAGGACATATCTATGTCTCCATCACAGATCAGTACAGCCTGAGTTGGAAGTCTGACTAGGCCAGAGTCCAGCTCAGATCCCAGGGTTAACCCTACTACACCCTTATTTGGAGCACCACCACTTGGAGCTGAACTAGGGGGAACAGTTGCCTTAGGGGCAATGGTGGCTGGAGTTGAGTCTTTGGTCTTTGTACAATCACTAGTCCAATGGGTTTTCTGCTTACAGATTTTACACCATGGTTCCTTTTGGTCTTTTCCTTTGTTTGATTGGGACTCCCCACCAGATGCAGATTTTTGGGGCCCTTGAGAAGACTTGTGGTCTTTACCCTTTTCCCCACCCTTATCAGAGCTTTTAGAATCTTGCTTCTTAGAGTCACCACCTTGGTTCTGAACCTTCTGCCTCACCCTGGTTCTGACCCACTTGTCTGCCTTCTGACCCAATTATTGGGGAGAGGTCAGATCAGAGTCCACCAGGTACTGATGCAACAGTTGATTTTGACAGTTGTTAAGGATCTGCTCTCTCATGATCAAATTATACAATCCTTTGAAATCACACACCTTACTGCCAAGTAACCAGCCTTCCAGAGCCTTAGTAGCACAATCAACAAAGTCAACCCAGTCCTGAGTCTGTGCCTTTTGGGTATCTCTGAACTTTAACCTGTATTGTTCAGTGGTTAGGCCAAACCCTTCAATCAGAGCACTCTTCAGGACTTTGTAGTTGTCAGCATCCTCTTCTCTTACAGTGAGGAGCTTGTCTCTACCTTTGTCTGCAAAGGAGAGCCACACGAATGCTGCCCACTGCTCCTGAGGGACCCTCTGTACCTTACAGGCCCTTTCCAGTGCAGTTATCCATTTTTGGATGTCATCCCCACTCTGGCAGGGAGGGACAATCTTGTTCAGGTTCCTATGGTCATGAGTATGATCTCTACCTCTAGGGACACTGCTGCTGCCACCATGGGACCCTAGTCCCAATTTCTGTGAAGCTTTCTGAAGCTCCAGGGATTCCCTGTCTAAGGCCAAATGCTCTCTCTTGATTCTCAGCTTAGCTTTCTCAAAATCAAGCAGTTGGCATTTCTTCTCATAAGAGGATGCCCTTTTATGAGAAGCAGAGGACCCTATAGAAGTACCAGAACGATTAGATTCCTGAGAAGGAGATCTTGATCTTCTTGGTAGACTATTAACCCTTCCTGGGGGAGTGAAGAGGGGCCACTGAGGCCTTCCTCTCCTTCAAGAAGAATTGGATTTTCCAGGTGGGAATCAAGTTGATCCCCCTGGCCAGCATCAGAGTCTGGGTCATAGTAGTGTTCACTACCTGGCCTTTCCTCTTCTTCTACTGCCCCACCCAACCTGCCTGCCTCATCAGACCCTGGTGTCTTTCTGAGGTCATCTAGCAGCAAAGCCTCTATGAGGCGTTGAGTGCTTGCATGTCTCCCTGTTTTCAGTCTCCTAGAGGTACACATATTTCTCAATTCCTGGAATGTGAGATTGTCATACCTAGTGGGCAAGGAGTCACTGACTTCATGTCTTGCAGACATTCTAGTGTGGTGTGGTGTATGCGCCTACCTAATCTAGTGGGAACTGAAACTCTCTTGAGTTGTAGAAAGGGTGTGTTAAGCCCTTGACACACAACTCTAAGTTCAATAGAACTTACTGTATTCTAAACTTGATTTATGTGTACCTATAGTGGTTTTCAGTTAGTCACTTCAAAGAGATTATCTGGTAAAGCAATAGCAAGCTTGAATCCAACCGCTGCACACCATTGTGAGAAGTTGGCCTGGCATATGCTGTCCACTAGTTATAGTGGGCACCTTTCACCAGTCCAAATGACCCTTATTGATGATAGGTTTAAAGACAACCTTTATTGAAAGCTAACCTAGTTGTAGCTATGGAGAGCAGCCTTCAGGCTAAGTCTTGAAGGAGTGTAAAGCAGCTTGGTTTACCAGATTATAACCTCTTGAATAAATAAATGAAAGGAGAGCCACACAAGATATATATAAAATATATGTATTTATTTCTAAACACTAACTACTAATCTCTTTATGAGATTAGAGTTCAAGAATACACAGTATCACAGTATTAAAATGATAGTAAATAGCACAATACACAGTGAGCTCCAGGGGAGACCAAACCATATACTAAGAAAGTGGTATAAGAACCACGACTTGACTAGACACAGTGCCTAGAGCACGTAGAATCGCTGGGACCCCAAGGAACCACCCAAGGCAGTGACAAAGGAGACCCACGGGGACGTGTGCAGTGTGAGAACACAGCCGTGAGCGCCGTAGGATTCAATGCGGAAAGTCGCGGTTGGAATTTTAAAGCAAAAGGACACTTAGGAGAGGACTTTGAGCAAACCTCTTTAGACTTAAGGGGTTCTAATGCCAACACCCATGGGAGCACCGGAGTACTCGAGTTACCTCACCCAGGGAAGCCGGGTGCATAGGTGTCAAAGGGTGTCGGGAATCGTCGTCCTTTTCAATGGTGATCTGCTGCAAAGTGCTGCTGCCGTGAAGAAGAAAAGTGTCCGGGGTGATCCAAGCCTGGATCAAAGATGTGAAGAACCTGAAAGCAGAGGGGACAGAGTCTGGGTCACTAGCCAGTGACCAGGAGCGGAGCAATCGAATGCCCACCGATGTCGGGTGCTTCAGGTGCAAAGAGGAGAAGCTTGACTCTGCAGCCACGGAGTCCTGGAGATGTCGACTATGACCAGGAGCCAGATTCAAGCTCTACAATAAAGGATGTCAAGTGCTGGGGTATCAGTGATCGGATTGACCACAACAAGCCTTGACAACAGCAACCCACGCAGGAAGAGAAAAGATGCTTCTGTGCAGACCAGCAAGGTCCTGGGGACTCCCCAAGCAATGGAGAGTCAGGGCACATCTGGAGCAACCAGGGAAGCCCAATAAATGCTAGAGTTGCCTTCTTGGGGACCCACAGGTCAACGGACTAGGGATCGCAAAGGGACCTCAAGAGGAATCACAAAATGGCAGCCCATGGAACACTCGTGGAGTGTAGGCCTGCAATCTTTAGTGCATTTACTGCTTGTGGTCAGGGCTACAAGTAACCCAAAGCTCAGCCTCAGGGGTCGCCGGAAAGCTGATGATTCTGCAAATGGTTGCGGTGTCCAGGGGTTCAGGTTGCACAGTCTTCCACGAGGGATATGAGCCTCAGACTTGCTGTGGGCACAGATTGACCTCAGAGATTTAGGAAAACCCATCTCTTGTGTGGCAATATTCTTCGGAGTCCGTCGGAGCTCGGAGATGCCAACTGGTCAGTTGTGTAAAAGGTGCCTGTCTTGCAGGGGAGTAACTCCTTTACTCCAAGGGAGATTCTTCAGTCATCCAGCATCATGCAGATCATCGAAGTACTTGGTTTCTGGTATCAGAGTTTAGTCCAGGTGTAATCTAAAGTCCTGTAGTCAGGGTTTCCTACTTTATACCCAAGGAAGGGGTTGGACAAACTCTGGGGACCCACCTATGGGAGGGTCAGGAAAGAGGGGTGGCTACACCCATTTCCTTTGCCCAGTTTTGCACCAGAGCAGGGGCTGTGTGTCCCTGCAACCGGTTTGAACTGGACTATGCACAGGAACACCAAATGGTCCCCCAGTGCAGACTTCAAAGCACTCTGAGAGTGCACCCACCCAGCCCCAATACACTAAAGCCTGCCTGGGAGGTGGTCACACCTCCCTGTGACAGGAAACCTATTGTCCAGGCCTCCCCTTCCGGAGTTTCGTGCAGCAGCAGGAGGGCAGACTCGTGTCTGTGGCTGCAGCATCCATTTTGCGATGCCAGGGCTCTGTTAGCAGGTACCGGGTATACCGGTGCTGTCATGTCTCTCCCTCTAGAAGGGTGGGATGTAACTGGTGTGGGGGTATGATTCCAAGGTGTTTGACACCAAACACAACAGTTTTCCATGCAGCCACTCCAAAGTTAGCATTTACCGTTTGGTTATAATGCACTTAAGAGTATACGGTCTGGCTGCATCACAAACAACCCCGGAATGAAGATTCCGAAAGCTGCAGAGGGGCTCTGCTTATGCATGGGCACCCTCTCACATGAAACCCAGCACCCTGCCTTCAGGATTGTTAAGGCCTGCCATAGGGGTGACTGATAGGTTCACATGTGCAGTGATATGGAGAGATATAAAGAACCTATATGTCAGTAAGGGGTGGATACACCACCTTACACAGGCTGCTGTAAGCAGACCTGTTGTGTCATTTTCAAAGGCTTCCCAGGGGTGGCACAATACATGCTGCAGCCCCTGGTAGGCCTCTGGGGTACCTATGCCCTTGGTACATAGTATACCATATACTAGGGACTCACAAGGGTACCCCAGAAGCCAATCTGGAGTGTACCTAAAGTACATACAGTCAATTTAGAGTAGAAAGCAGATAGACTGGGGTCCTGATTAGCAGGGCCTTAGTCTGGCTAAGTCGAAAAACAGTGAAACATCAGCAAAAAGTGGGGGTAACTATAAGAAGCAGATCCTACTCTCCTTCACACGGGCTTTTCGCTTAAACATTAAAGACCTCCAAATGTTATTTAATTCATTTCCTGGGGTGAAGAAACACTTTATAAGGCCTCAGAGAGAGTAAATTGTCTATTTTCATTCACTTTTACCCATTCCATAAATCTTGCGTTTAGGCCTCCTGGAAGCATGAAAATCACTTTAAACATGCTCATTTTATCTCTTAAACTGATGATCCACATACAAATGTGAGATTTAGTTGAAAGATGCAACATTTGAAAACAAACCATTTTTACCTTTCGAAGCATGTCGTAAGGGGGGGGGGGGTGTTATTCCTTTCATCAAAAATTGGGCGTTTTCGCTTGAACATTAAAGGCCTCCAAATATATTTAATTCACTTCCCGGGTGAAGAAACACTTTATAAGGCCTCAGAGTGAGTAAATTGGCCATTTTCATTCACTTTTACCCATTCCACAAATATTGCGTTTAGGGCCCCTGGAAGCATGAAAATCACTTTAAACATGCTCATTTTATCTCTAAAAGTGATGATTCTCATACAAATGTGAGATTTAGTTGCAAGATGCAACATTTGAAAACAGACCATTTTTTACCTTTCTGAGGGTTGTCGTAAGGGGGGGTGTTATCTCTATGATCAGAAATCGGGCGTTTTCGCTTGAACATTAAAGGCCTCCAAATGTTATTTAATTCATTTCCCAGGGTGAAGAAACACTTTATAATGCCTCAGAGTTAGTAAATTGGCCATTTTCATTCACTTTTACCAATTCCACAAATCGTGCGTTTTGGGCCCCTGGGATCATGAAAATCACTTTAAACATGCTCATTTTATCTCTAAAAGTGATGATCCACATACAAATGTGAGATTTACTTGAACGATGCAACATTTGAAAACGGACCATTTTTTACCTTTCTGAAGCATGTTGTAATGGGGGTGTTATCTCTATCATCAAACATCGGGCATTTTCACTTGCACATTAAAAGCCTCCAAATGTTATTTAATTCACTTCCCAGGGTGAAGAGACCAAAAAATGTAGGTCTGCCACTGGCAATAAGGCCACTAACACAAGCTAGGACTCAGCATAGGTCTTAGAAAATTAATCCTATGCTCAACCTTTGGTAACGTGGCTGCGAGCACACAGGCTTAACTTCAAAGACAGGTATGTAAAGCATTTAAAAACACCAATTCAGTAAATAATTAAGACACAACACATAATAAAAATCCAACACCAATTTATATAAACAGGAAATATTTTTATCTTTAAAATGACACCAAAACGACAAAAATCCAATGTAGGGAACCGGAGATATGATTTTTCAACGATTTAGCATTATATAGCACTTAGAAACATATAGCGCCTTATTGGGGTATCTGGTCGGGATAGACCGACTCAAAGTCAAAGTTTCAAGCCGACTGCGATGGAGCTCTGAGCGGCTACCACTCGCGGTAGGTCCCGGTCACAGTTTTTACCTTCGGACGTAGAAACTTTTCTGGAGCTTTTCTTCCCGGGGTCCCTCGAAGCTCTCAGCCAGTCCGGATTTGGTGAGGGTTCGCCGGATAGCCTTGCGATGAGCTCCCGGTCAAACGTATGGAAGTCCGACCTCAGGAGCGTTCTAGCAGGGCAAACCCAGGATCCAGGCCGACACGCGGTTGAAGGCAGGCGGCTTGCTTTCGCGGTTGCTCCTGGTCACCTTTTCTTCGTTCGGACTTAGAAACTTTTACAGAGCTTTTTCTCGCGGGGTCCCTCGATGCTCTTCACCAGGCCGGATTCGGTGAGGGTTCGCCGGCCTGTGATTTCTTCTACTCCCAGTCAAACTCTGGAAATGGGACCTATGGAGCTTTTAGCGGGACAAACCTGGATGGCTTGGCCGGCTCGCGGTTGAAGGCAGGTGGCTTGGCTGACCAGGTTGAGTCGGTCCCCTTATGGAGCTTTTTTTCAAAGTTGCACCAAAGTTCTCCAAACTTCTTGAACTTCTTCCTGAAGTTCCTCAAGGGGTCCCAAAGTGTCCCAAACTCACTCCAAGGGTCTGGAAGCTCCAAGATGGTCCTTGAAAGTTGAGGACTTCAGTTCCCACAATCCACTTGGACAAAACCCTTAAAAATCCACTGGTGTTCTCCAGGTTGAGGATCCTTGGTGGTGATGGTCCAGGTGAGCTCTGTTAACCTGTATCTTGCAGGGAGTCCACTCTTTAGTTCTTTTGCAGCAAGGTGATCTTCAGGGCTGTAGTTTCAGCTGGTGCAGTCTTCAGAGGGCAGGCCTTAGAACTTTGCACCCCAACTTCTCAGCATGGCAACGTCTTGCTTCCTTAGGTTTCAAGCAGCAGATGTGAGAGGCTCTGCCCCTCTCAGATACTAATTCCAAGTTCTCTGGGTCAAGCAGGAGGTCACTGCTGACCAATGGGAGCAGGGCAACTCCCCAAGAATATGACCACATCCTGTAGAGTGTGGCATTATTTTGTCCCAGAGTGCACCAAATCCTCTAAATTCATAATGGCTGATTTTCCAGCAGGGAGGTAAGAGCTGGCTAAACACACCCCTAGGATGGCTTACTTTCCATAAACACTCCCCCTTGCATCTGTACATTCCTTCCATAAGCCTAGCTCTGGCTGTGGTGAAGGTTTAGAGTTGCAAATAACACTAAGACCTCCTCTTCTCTTTGAAGACCATGGTTTACGACTCCTCCCCCTGCTCTGGCATTCCTGTGTAGCAGCGCACTGCCCTCCCAGCAGAGCTGGTTAACCCCATGGGCTCTTTATCACCTCTTCAAGGCAGCCTGGCTAATCCACTTAACTCTGACCAATCAGGACAGACCCTGGAAGGCTGAATCTGGACTTACAAACAAGAAAGTCTTATAACTTCTTGTATGTACACTTTAGAAGAAATTCAACCATATTATATTCTTGAATTTATTAATACCATTCGGGGAAGTCTTTGAATGGCACTTCTAGCCCTCTCCTATCAAGAGTTATTAGTTAATAACTTCCTGCTATGTTAACCTATGTGGCAGGGGATTTGCAATGGGAAAAATAACTTGGGCCATTTTTCAAGCACCAGGACTTACAAAAACATATTTAATAAGTACTTCGCTTATATCTACAGGACCCCCATCCCAAATTGACATTTTGAATCATTTTTTTACAGTCCAAAGAATTAATTTTCTGATGAAAAACGATGACCCTGGACTTGTCGAACTTTCTTCAGATGGTCACTAATTGTGATTTTTTAATGTTTACTCTTTTGACTGTAAATGACTGTTGGATGTGAGTTATTACCCTTGGAACTAAAATAAATGTGTTTAGAGTCATTTTCCTGCCTGACATTGGTCAAAATAGAAGCTTCTGAGTAGGAGGAAAAGTCTGTAAAAATGGCAATTTTGGTCATTGTGAGGCTTTAAAAAGTGGTTATTCAACATGAGGCTTGATCCAATTGACATTTTGAATAATTTTTTGTACAGTCAAAAAAGTCAATTTTCTGATAAAAAATGATGACCCCGGACTTCTCGAACTTTCCCCAGATGGTCAGTAATGGTGATTTTTTAATGTTTAATCTTTTGACTGTAAATGAATATTGCATGTGAATTATCATATTTGGAACTAAAATAAGTGTGTTTATATTCATTTTCCTGCCTGAAATTGGTCAAAATAGAAGCTTATGAGTAGGAGGAAAAGTCTGTAAAAATGGCATTTTTGGTCACTGTGAGGCTTTAAAAAGGGGTTATTCAACATGAGGCTTGATTCAATTGACATTTTGAATAATTTTTTGTACAGTCAAAAAAGTCAATTTTCTGATAAAAAACGATGACCCCGGACCTGTCGAACTTTCCCCAGAAGGTCACTAATGGTCATTTTTTAATGTTTAATCTTTTGGCTGTAAATGACTGTTGGAGGTGAATTATTACTTTTCAACTAAAATAGGTGTGTTTAGAGTCATTTTCCTACCGGAAATTGGTCAAAATAGAAGCTTATGAGTAGGAGGAAAAGTCTGTTAAAATGGCAATTTTGGTCACTGTGAGGCTTTAAAAAGTGACTATTCAACATGAGGCATGATCCAATTGACATTTTGAATCTTTTTTTGTACAGTCCAAAAAATAAATTTTCTGATGAAAAACGATGACCCCGGTCCTGTCGAACTTTCTCCCGATGGTCACTAATAGTCATTTTTTTATGTTTAATCTTTTGGCTGTAAATGAATATTGCATCGAATTATCGCATTTGGAACTAAAATAAGTGTGTTTAGAGTCATTTTCCTGCCAGAAATTGGTCAAAATAGAAGCTTCTGAGTAGGAGGAAAAGTCTGTAAAAATTGCAATTTTGCTCACTGTGAGGCTGTCAGTAATTGTGATTTTTTAATGTTTAATATTTTGACTGTAAATGACTGTTGGATGTGAATTATTACCTTTTCAACTAAAATAGATGTGTTTAGAGTCATGTTAATGCCTGAAATTGATGAAAATAGAAGCTTCTAAGTAGGAGGAAAAGTCTGTAAAAATACCAATTTTGGTCACTGTGAGGCTTTCAAAAGTGGTTATTCAACATGAGGTACGATCCAATTGACATTTTTAATCATTTTTTGTACAGTCGAAAAAATCAATTTTCTGATGAAAAAACGGTGACCATGGACCTGTCGAACTTTCTCCAGATGGTCACTAATGGTGACTTTTTAATGTTTAATCTTTTGACTGTAAATGAATATTGCATGTGAATTATGATATTTGGAACTAAAACCAGTGTGTTTAGAGTCATTTTCCTGCCTGAAATTGGTCAAAATAGAAGCTTCTGAGTAGGAGGAAAAGTCTGTAAAAATGGCAATTTTGGTCACTGTGAGGCTTTAAAAAGTGGTTATTCAACATGAGGCACGATCCAATTAACATTTTGAATCATTTTTTGTACAGTCCAAAAAATCAATTTTCTGATGAAAAACGATGACCCCAGACCTGTCAAACTTTCTCCAGATGGTCACTAATGGTGATTTTTTAATGTTTAATCTTTTGACTGTAAATGACTGATGGATGTGAATTATTACCCTTGGAACTAAAATAAGTGTGTTTAGAGTCATTTTCCTGCCTGAAATTGGTCAAAATACAAGCTTCTGAGTAGGAGAAAAAGTCTATAAAAATGGCAATACTGGTCACTGTTAGGCTTTAAAAAGTGGTTATTCAACATAAGGCACAATCTAATTGACATTTTGAATCATTTTTGTACAGTTCAAAAAATCAATTTTCTGATGGAAAACTGTGACCCCAGACCTGTAGAACTTTCTCCAGATGGTCACTAATGGTGATTTTTTAATGTTTAATCTTTTGACTGTAAATGACTGTTGGATGTGAATTATTACCTTTGAAACTAAAAGAGGTGTCTTTAGAGTCATTTTCCTGCGTGAAATTTGTCTTAATAGAAGCTCCTGAGTAGGAGGAAAAGTGTAAAAATGGCAATTTTGGTCACTGTGAGGCTTTAAAAAGTGGTTATTCAACATGAGGCACGATCCAATTGACATTTTGAATCAGTTTTTCTACAGTCCAAAAAATCAATTTTCTGATGAGAAACGATGACTACTGTCGAACTTTCCCCAGATGGTCAGAAATGGTGATTTTTTAATGTTTAATCTTTTGACTGTAAATGACTGTTGGATGTGAATTATTAACCTTGGAACTAAAATAAGTGTGTTTAGAGTAATTTTCTTGCCTGAAATTGATCAAAATAGAAGCTTCTGAGCAGGAGAAAAAGTCTATAAAAATGGCAATACTGGTCACTGTTAGGCTTTAAAAAGTGGTTATTCAACATGAGGCACGATCCAATTGACATTTTGAATCATTTTTTGCACAGTTCAAAAAATAAATTTTCTGATGGAAAACTATGACCCCAGCCCTGTAG